>JABXJD010001926.1:0-15000 GCA_013375575.1 Percina caprodes
CACATGTCAGACCTATGAAAAATGACAAATTTCTGTAGTGATTGGGCTCGAGCGATGACAGGGGCTCCATAGCGCCCCTAACATGCACCCTGACTTAAAAGGAACAATTTATCAGCTTTTGAGGAACATGCGTATCATCTGGAACTCTATCAAGCTATTTTTAGAAAAAAAATCACAAAGTTTTAAAATGTCGTGAATTTTGGGCAAAATTTCACATTTTACGAAGACTTGTTTGAGGACTTTAGGATCACGAAAAATCTCAAATTCTTGCAGCCATGTGCAGAATATTAAACTCTTTCATCTAAATACACATTTAGGCATTTTTGCGGCCTCAGTATGAACAAAACTCACAAAATTGGCGCCCACATAAACACCGGGAGCTTTGTGAGTCTGTTCAGTGATTTGGCCCATACCTGTAAGCGGGCTCCATAGCGCCCCCTAATGTGTGGAAAGGCCTTAACTTGGACATAGGTACTCCGATCTTCACCAGATTTGATATTGATATTGTTCTAATGATTGTGGACAAATTTCCCATTTACCTTCATTAGCTCCGCCCAACCGGAAGCGGCCATTTTGACTTTATGAAATGTCATGTGTTTACATTCTTTCACACTCCTCCTAGGCCGTGATTGCAATCTTCCTGAATCTTTGCAGGTAGTATCTACTGACACTCATGATGAAAAGTTATCCAAAGAATTTTGAATTTTGTAAAATGTGGAAGTTTCAGGATGCATTTCCTTTTATTTCATGACTATTTACATTGTAGATTATCACTGAAGCATCAAAACTATAAATTAACACATGTGGAATTATGTATTTAACAACAAAGTGAAATAACTGAAAACACGTCTTATATTCTAGTTTCTCAGTCCCCCTTTGCTCTGATTACTGCTTTGCACACTATTGGCATTCTCTTGATGAAACCTGAAATGGTTTCCCAACAGTCTTGAAGGAGTTCCCAAATGCTCAGCACTTGTCGGCCCTTTGCCTTCACTCTGCGGTCCAGGTCTCCCAAATCATCTGGATTGGGTTCAGTCCGATGACTGTGGAATGGGTTCCTTGTAGAACGTACAATATTATATTTCTCAGAATCTCTTTTATAACAATCAAATTGGTATTATATCCCTAATTGAATCAATATTGATCCAAATTGAATCAACTCAGCACCGTGTGAATCAGACTGGGAGTCAATTCAGGAACCAGTGGGAATACGCAGCCCTCCTTGTTTTTTGTCTGCATTTCATAACTATTATTACTATTATTGATATTATTGTAATATTGTGGTTAGTGGACAACCTGCCTGCCTATTCGATTATAGCTTACACAAGTGTGATATAGATAGTGATGAACTACAAGCAATTTGTAATGGATTAACACAAAATTACACAGATTCTGTTTTTATGTTTGCAATTTAGTGTATATACATAACAACTTTGTAGATACAACAATTTAGAAAAGTCAACTCTACAAGCATATGATTTAACCCTTTAAGTTCTTCAATAGAAATGCCTACATTGTTATTTCTGTTTCTTGAGTGTCTTCAAATGTGTCCTATCACTCAAGTCAGAACAACGTAAGCTAAACATTTCTGGAAGTTAAACTATAATAATTAATAAAAGTATTGAAATTGTGTCATAAATAAAAACAAATACAAAACATGACACACAAAAATATTGATCCTAAAGATTTCTAAATGTAGAAATTTTGTCAGTTTTATCTGCAATATAATCGTTTTAATTATTTGAAGGAATTGGATAATTGAAAAGATTCAACAGAGTAGTGCAGTAGATTATTTCTGTCCTCTGGCCTGGAGAGGACCACACTTCTGTCTTAAGTTCAGGTCCTGGAGGTGTTCTGCAGCACAAAGGGGTTCTGACAGCATGCTTCAAGACCTGGGTGCAGCGTTGGGCATGTCAGGCCTAGGGTTGAGACTCTGCACCAGGGCTCAGGAGAGATCCCGTGAGGCCATGGACTGGCTTGTCAGGCCTGGGGTTGAGACTCTGCACCAGGGCTCAGAGAGATCCCCCTGAGGCCATGGGCTGGCATGTCAGGCCTAGGGTTGAGACTCTGCACCAGGGCTCAGGAGATCCCCTGAGGCCATGGGCTGGCGGTTCCCACACTCCTGCAGATTACAAACGCTTAAATACATTTTAGTTTTCTTAGAGCCTCATAGGATATGAGACTGCAACCTTTCAATGTGATGTGATGGGGCTTTAGGGAGGGGTGAGTATCACGACAGGTATTTTGCTATTTAATAACTTTTTCCAACTTCAAATTATGTCCCCAAAGAAAATCTCAGTCAACATCTGCTCTTTTAATTATATTACATATAATCTAGTATTTTAATTTTGACTTTCTGTTTTTGTGCATCTCATTTCACTTTTATTTGTGCAAAATGTTATTTTCTTCCTGACCAAAGATGTCAAGAAACCTTGTCATTAATAAATGCTCAAATCTAGAAAAATGTAAATTTTCATTTTTAATTTATATATAAAAACATCTGTGTATGATTACAGTACTGCCACAGAAAATTGAACAATATATTGAATATGTTTCCATAGAGCAGTAAGGGTAGTGTGCACATCCCCACCAGTGAGGGCCAGAGCAAACAGGAGCGCCCCCACACACACACACACACACACACTAGCAATAACAATAATATTACATTTGATTTATACTTCCCTTTTCAAGTTAGACAAAGACAACTTACAACAAAGCACATTAAATAAAGTCAAACAATAAAAGCAGCAAATAACAGCAGAGGAATTGTAATATTATGAGAGAGTGAAGGCTAATCTGAAGAGGAAGGGTTTGATGGTTTTGATGGTTTTGATGAAGGGATTTGAATGTGTCCAGGTCAGTACCTGTCATGTACTGTATGATTCAGGTTCCTACAACTCAACTACATTTTTTGCAGATTGTCATTTCAGTTATTTCCATTTCTAGTTTCTTCATCATTTTCCTAAAAATGTATTCACAGGGGTCACCAACCAGCAAAATGTTTTTAAACATGATTCTACATTTACCAAAGATCAGACTTTTACACAGGCTACGCATTTTGACATTTGCAGTCCATATATTAAAGGGTTAAAGAGCGGTTGGCAGGTCAGAAAGTATAATGACAAAAAAATCCGCAACATCATGGGAACACTGCTCATATCAAACCTGCTCTGAATTATTTCAAAAGAACACCCAAAAGAGAAGTTGATGAGAGAAGCGAGGTGAGGTGTGCAGGTACTGACAGCTTTCTGTCTCGTCTGCTTGGAACCAGAAAAACACACTTTAAGGATCCTCATGTAGGAGTACAGGATTAAACTGAGAGGAACAAAGACTACAAGACAAATAGTAATAAGTCCATAAATATTGTTCACTGTGGTGTCAGAGCAGGCCAGTTTGACAACAGAGTAGTTGTTACAGTAAATTGTGTCAATGATGTTCCCACACAGCTGTAAAGAGGAAGTTATAAAGACTGGGAGAGCAATCGCAAAATATGGAAATAACCATGTTAGAACAATAAGGACGGCAACCTTGTTAGATGTCATACTAGTGTTATACTGCAGAGGATAACAGATAGCAAGATATCTGTCATAAGACATCATGACTAAGTTAAAAAGTTGTACACTTGCATAAGTATATAAACAGAAGATCTGCAGGAAGCAGAAGGGAGCAGAAACAGTGTGAATGTCAGAGAGGATCTGAACCAGAAGGAATGGAAACAACCCTGTACTACCATACAGTTCATTTACAAACAGGCTGACCAGAAAAAGGTACATAGGTTCATGTAAGCTCCTGTTCACACAGATAACCACAACCAGCAGCACATTGGCACAGATAATTAAAGCATAAAAACATATAATGATCAGAAACAGTAAGTATTTAAAGAGCCCAATATCAAAGTATGCTCCAAAAGTGAAATATAAAACCTGTGTAGAGTTGATCATGATCATTCATTTTGTTCAGAACACAACCTTTCAAGTATGCACACGTTAATGATTTGAGATTTGCAGAAAAACTAGTTTACATGTCAAATGTTCTCTTATCATAGACTCACAGCATTAACACACACGCAGTATTCAGCCTGCAGACAGTAAAGACATCAGTTATCACAATAACACACTCTCCATAGTTACCATCTACCTTATTCAGAGTCAATATAACGTTAATGTTAGAAATGATAGAACACAGTTCAGTCAGCACAGGATGAACAGCTCACAATGTTACATTTTGTTCAAGATTCACAGAAACCAGACTAGTTTAGATGTTAGACTTCTGCTCATTCTGGACTCACAGCATTAACACACACGCAGTATTCAGCCTGCAGACAGTAAAGACATCAGTTATCACAATAACACACTCTCCATAGTTACCATCCGTCTGGTGTCTAGCTGCAGTCACGCTGTCACTGCTGTAAAACTGAGATGAAACTCTGAGTCAGCTTCTTTTAAAGTCTTCTAGTCAGAGGGGGGGCACATCAGCAGTCTGGCCTCATCACCCCGGGACACATCTAACTGACGTCAGAACTTCTACTCTCAGCTTATAAGCATGATAACATGAACAGATTATTTTGGTACCATTACACAAAACAAATTGTTTCTAAACTATTTTTTATATTATTTATGGTCATTGTCCAGTTGAAAAATAAATGATGGTCCAACTAAATGCAAACCAGATGGGATGGCATGCCGCTGCAGGATGCTGTGGTCCCCCACACCATCACACCTCCTCCTCCATGCTTCACGGTGGGAACCAGGCATGTAGAATCCATCCGGTCGCCATTTCTCCGTCGGAGAAAGACACGGCGGTTGGAACCAAAGATCTCCAACGTGGACTCATCAGACCAGAGCCCAGGTTTTCACTGGTCTAATGTCCATTCCTTGTGTTTCTGGCCCAAACAGATCTCTTTTGCTTGTTTCCTCTCCTTAGCCGTGGTTTCCTAGCTGCTATTGGACCATGAAGGCCTGATCCAGTCTCCTCTTACCAGTTGTTCTAGAGATGTGTCTGCTGCTAGAACTCTGTGTGGTGTCATCTGCTCTCTAATCTGAGCTGCTGGTAACTTGTGATTTCTGAGGCTGGAGACTTATCCTCAGCAGCAGAGGGGACTCTTGGTCTTCCTTTCCTGGGGGGTCCTCATGTGATGAACTTATCCTCAGCAGCAGAGGTGACTCTGGGTCTTCCTTTCCTGGGGGGTCCTCATGTGAGCCAGTTTCGTTGCAGCGCTTGATGGTTTTTGCATCAGCACTTGAGGACACATTAAAAGTTTTCCCAATCTTCCGGACTGACTGACCTTCATTTCTTAAAGTAAAGATGGCCGCTCGTTTCTCTTCTCTTAGCTGATTGGTTCTTGCCATAATATGAATTCTACCAGTCGTCCAATAGGCTGTCGGCTGTGTATCAACCTGACTTCTGATGGTCCCAACTCCATTAATAAGGCAAGAGACTCCACTAATGACCCTAACAAGGCCCACCTGGGGGACCATTTCAGGGACTACCTCATGAAGCTCATTGAGAGAACACCAAGGGGGAGGGTACCCTGAAGAAACTAGAATATAAGACATGTTTTCAGTTATTTCTTCTTTGTTGTTAAGTACATAATTCCACATGAGTTCATTCATAGTTCTGATGCTTCAGTGATAATCTACAATATATATATATACATATATATATATATATATATATATATATATATATATATATATATATATATATATATATATATATATATATATAGGGTTAGTTGCTTTCTCTGTTCCATGAATCTGATGGGCTATCACTGACCCACCAACTACTATGGGCCAAACTATAGCAGCTTACGTTAATGATCCAATTTTAATGGTTCTGAGTAGAGATGAACCGATTAAAATTGTTGGGCCAGTTCTGATATCTGATTTCATTTTTTCCAACCAATTATCAGCACAGACAAATATTCTATCTTTTGTTTAACTCTTGTTCTTCTTCCCATCAAAATCTAAAATTACATTCCATGTTCCTTTTATTTACAAATTTATGTTCCATAAAGCTCATTTATAGGAAATTATACCTAATGTTTGAGTTAGAAAAGCAGAAATTAGGAATTATTGAGACTAAAATTAAAGGAATGGATGTTGATGATAATCACAGACTGGAATATGTCAACTTTTACTCTCAATACTATTTCAAAACACTTCAATTTGGTTTCAAATGCTATAAAATTGAATAAGACGCCCCAAAATTAATGAAAGTAGAGATTTGTACTTGGCAAAGAGCGTTGTGTGGAATCAATCATGTTATTTTGGGGAATTAAAAGAACATTGATATAGGACAACATGGGGACAACATGAGGACAACATGGGGACAACATGAGGACAACATGAGGACAACATGAGGGCAACATGAGGACAACATGAGGACAACATGGGGACAACATGGGGACAACATGAGGACAACATGAGGGCAACATGAGGGCAACATGAAGACAACATGAGGACAACATGAGGACAACATGAGGGCAACATGAGGGACACAAAGACAACATGAGGACAACATGGGGACAACATGGGGACAACATGGGGACAACATGAGGACAACATGAGGACAACATGAGGACAACATGAGGGCAACATGAAGACAATATGATGACAACATGGGGACAACATGGGGACAACATGAGGACAACATGAGGGCAACATGAGGGCAACATGAAGACAACATGAGGACAACATGAGGACAACATGAGGGCAACATGAGGGCGACACAAAGACAACATGAAGACAACATGGGGACAACATGGGGACAACATGGGGACAACATGAGGACAACATGAGACAACATGAAGACAACATGAGTGCAACATGAGGACAACATGAAGACAACATGAGGGCAACATGAGGACAACATGAGGACAACATGAGGACAACATGACGACAACATCAGGACATCATGAAGACAACATGAGGACAACATGAGGACATCAGGAAGACAACATGAGGGCAACATGAGGACAACATGAGGACAACATGAAGACAACATGAAGACAACATGAGGACAACATGAGGACAACATGAGGGCAACATGGGGACAACATGGGGACAACATGACGACAAAATCAGGACATCATGAAGACAACATGAAGACAACATGAGGTCAACATGAGGGCAACATGAGGACAACATGAGGACAACATGAATACAACATGAGGACAACATGAGGGCAACATAAAGACAACATTAGGACAACATGAAGACAACATGAGAATAACATGAGGACAACATGGGGATAACATGAGGACAACATGGGGACAACATTACGATATCATGAAGACAACATGAGGACATCATGAGACAACATGAGGACAACATGAAGACAACATGAGGACAACATGAAGCAACATGAAGACAACATGGGGACAACATGGGGACAACATGAGGACAACATGAGGACAACATGAAGACAACATGCGGACAACATGAGGACAACATGAAGACAACATGAGGACAACATGAGGACAACATGAAGACAACATGAGGGCAACATGAGGACAACATGGGACAACATGGCGACAACATGAGGACAACATCATGACATCATGAAGACAACATGAAGACAACATGAGGTCAACATGAGGGCAACATGAGGACAACATGAGGACAACATGGGGACAACATGAGGACAACATTAAGACAACATGAGAATAACATGAGGACAACATGGGGACAACATTAGGACATCATGAAGACACCATAAAGACAACATAAAGACTACATGAATACAACATGAGGACAACATGAGGGCAACATAAAGACAACATTAGGACAACATGAAGACAACATGAGAATAACATGAGGACAACATGGTGATAACATGAGGACAACATGAAGACAACATGAGAATAACATGAGGACAACATGGGGACAACATTAGGATATCATGAAGGCAACATGAAGACAACATGAGGACAACATGGGGACAACATGGGGACAACATGAGGACAACATGAGGGCAACATGAGGACAACATGAGGACAACATGAGGGCAACATGAAGACAACATGAGGACAACATGAGGACAACATGAGGGCAACATGAAGACAACATGAGGCAACATGAGGGCAACATGAAGACAACATGAAGACAACATGAGGACAACATGAGGACAACATGAAGACAACATGGGGACAACATGAGGACGACATGAAGACAACATGAAGACAACATGAGGGCAACATGAGGGCAACATGAAGACAACATGAGGGACAACATGAGGGCAACATGAAGACAACATGAAGACAACATGAGGACAACATGAAGACAACATGAAGACAACATGAGGGCAGCATGAGGACAACATGAACACAACATGAGGACAACATGAAACATGGGGACAACATGAGGACAACATGAGGACAACATGAGGGCAACATCAGGACATCATGAAGACAACATGAGGACAACATGAAGACAACATGAGGCAACATGAGGACAACATGAAGACAACATGAGGACAACATGAGGACAACATGAAACTTGGGGACAACATGAGGACAACATGAGGACAACATGAGGACAACATGAGGACAACATCAGGACAACATGAGACAACATGAGGACAACATGAGTGCAGCATGAAGACAACATGAGGGACAACATGAGGACAACATGAGGACAACATGGGGACAACATGAGGACATCATGAAGACAACATGAGGACAACATGAGGACAACATGAAGACAACATGAGGACAACATGAAGACAACATGAAGACAACATGAGGACAACATGAGGACAACATAAAGACAACATGAGGACAACATGAAGAAAACATGAGGACAACATGAGGACAACATAAAGACAACATGAGGACAACATAAAGACAACATGAAGACAACATAAAGACAACATGAGGACAACATGAAGACAACATGAAGACAACATGAGGACAACATGAGGACAACATAAAGACAACATGAGGACAACATGAGGACAACATGAAGACAACATGAGGACAACATGAAGACAACATAAAGACAACATGAGGACAACATGAGGACAACATGAAGACAACATGAGGACAACATGAAGACAACATGAAGACAACATAAAGACAACATGAGGACAACATGAGGACAACATGAAGACAACATAAAGACAACATGAAGACAACATGAGGACAACATGAGGACAACATGAAGACAACATGAAGACAACATGAGGACAACATGAAGACAACATAAAGACAACATAAAGACAACATGAGGACAACATGAAGACAACATGAGGACACCACATGAGGACACCATGAGGACACCATGAGGGTTAAGGTGCGTTGCATATCAGGGAGACATGACCTGGTTTTAGGATCAGGGTTAGGGAATCCATTATGTCAATGACTGGTCCCCACAAAGATGGACCACACACTAGGTATGTATGTGTTTGTCTCTGTGTGTGTGTGTCTGCAAGTGTGTGTGTGTCTGTGAGTGTGTGTGTGTCTGCGAGTGTGTGTGTGTGTCTGCAAGTGTGTGTGTGTGTGTCTGCAAGTGTGTGTGTCTGAGTGTGTGTGTGTGTGTGTGTCTGCAAGTGTGTGGGTGTCTGCAAATGTGTGTGTGTGTGTGTGTGTCTGTGAGTGTGTGTGTGTGTGTCTGCGAGTGTGTGGGTGTCTGCAAATGTGTGTGTGTGTGTTTGTGTGTGTGTGTGTGTGTGTGTGTGTGTGTGTGTGTGTGTGTGTGTGTGTGTGTGTGTGTGTGTGTGTGTGTTTATGTGTGTGTGTGTGTGTGTGTGTGTGTGTGTGTGTGTGTGTGTGTGTCTGTGTGTTGTGTGTGTGTGTGTGTGTGTGTGTGAATGTGTGTGTGTGTGTATGTGTGTGTGTGTGTGTGTGTGTGTGTGTGTGTGGTTTATATGTGTGTGTCTATGTATGTGTGTATGTATGTGTGTGTGTGTGTGTGTGTGGTTTATATGTGTGTGTCTATGTATGTGTGTATGTGTGTGTGTGTGTGTGTGTCTATGTATGTGTGTGTGTTGATTATATTTCTTTTTTTCATAATCAGAATCTGTAAAAGTAATATTTTCTAATGTGTGTCTGTCCATCCTGAGGTTGTGACAGAGAGCCCCCCCCCCCCCCAGTCTCTGAGGGCCGTGCTGATTGGTCCCTCTGGTCACGGGGATCGTTGCAGTCGATAACATGGAGCTAGTGCTAATTAACGTAAGGTGAGTTTGATGTGTGAGTGATGCAACCTCTCCAGGTGTTAGGAGACGTTACATCAGCTCACTGATGAAGTCACTCAGGTCAAAGGTCATTTCAGCCTGTCAACACCTCTGGTCCCTGAGGTCTCTTCACACTCGCCACATTCCCTCTGAAGCTCATTACAATCAGAGCTGTTGACCAGGGGGACCAATCAGCACGCTCCTCAGAGACTGGGGGGGTAATGACCTCCCATCACAACACAGAGACTGGGGGTAATGACCTCCCATCAGACCTCATAACCTCAGGATGGACAGACATTAGAAAACATTACTTTTACAGATTCTGATTATGAACAAAAGAAATAAAATCAACATAATTGTTATAGATCAACTATCCAGCAGACAATTATATAAAAAAATCACACACACACACACACACACACACACACACACACACACACACACACACACACACATAAATACATAGTGTGTGGTACCATCTTTGTGGGGTCCAGCAATTTGGCCCCACAAAGCTGTCAGGACCCCACAAGTATAATGGACTCCCGGTTAATTGACCCTGCGAATGTAGTTAAACAAGACCAAACACACACACACACACACACACACACACACACATACACACATACATAGACACACACATATAAACCACACACACACACACACACATACACACACACACATTCACACACACACACACACATACACACATACATAGACACACACACATAAACCACACACACACACACACTTATTTACTTTAGCCATCTTACAACATTATGACCTCTGACAGTTTTAGTCTCTACAGCTTTTTATTTTTCAGGTTTCATAAAGGAACACTTACATTTAGCTGTTATTTCTAAAAACATTTAATAAGAACTACACACAAGTCATCATTTATTAATCATTAGTTACCTATAAGGAAAATGGTTTGTTCATAGGAAATAAACTCATGTAAATCCTTTATTACTTGTTTTTAATAATTTATAAATGATGCATTAACCATTGAAAAATGAAGTCATTTACTCAGAAATGTATAAAGTAGGTTAAGACTAGGAAGATAAGGATTAACACACTATCTACACATACATTTATAATATATACAACTTTATAATTACCATCTGAACACTGTTTATGGACCATTTACAAACCACCTAGTAACCCTTAAAGTATTTTAAGCATAATAATGGATTATGTGTCTCCGGCTGTAGGGTTATCTGGAGTGTGTTTTCTTTTTGTTGTGGCCTTAGCGCCAGGTGATCACACTTTATACTGGACGAGCCCCCAATTTGTCATGATTAGTTTGTCATGGATGGATTTCCTACGGTTTAACCACAGATTAAGTGTCTGCGGCTGTAGCGTAATCTGGAGTGTGTTTTCTTTTTGTTGTGGCCTAAGAGCGGTTTAATAACACTTTATACCGGACAAGCCCCCAATTTCTTTGTTATGGAACTGTCTCCTCCCTGCTCTGCACCCTATGGTTTAACCACGGATTATATGTCTGCAGCTGTAGGGTAATCTGGAGTGTGTTTTCTATTTGTTGTGGCCTTAGCGCCAGGTGATCACACTTTATACCGGATGAGCCCCCAATTTGTCATGATTAATTAATGATTGTTATGGAACTGTTTCTTCCCTTCTCTTCACCCTACGCTTTAATCACAGATTAAGTGTCTGCAGCAGTAGCGTAATCTGGAGTGTGTTTTCTTTTGTTGTGGCCTAAGAGCGGTTTAATAACACTTTATGCTGGGCGAGCCCCCAATTTGTCATCATTAGTTTGTTATGAAAATGAAGGATTGTTTAGTTGTGGTAAGTTTAGTCAGTATTTTATCTTCTCTGTTGAGCTCTGATCTAACAACACAGGTGTTATCATTATCATCAGTGGGGGGTACATGCTCAGGTCCTATACATGCACTAATGGAGAGATGTCAGAGTGGGGGCATGCTCAGGTCCTACACATGCAATAATGGAGAGATGTCAGAGTGGGTGTCTTAGTGTCTTCATTAATCAGAGGTGTGTGCTGGGTAACATGCAATCAACCAATCAGAGGTCCTCTCCCATTCCTTTAACAGCCAATCAGAGGTTCTCTCCCAGAGTGTCCCTGTATGTAACAACCATAGAATTCACTGGAACGCACCTCCCTGTAAGACTAGCACACCCACAATGCACCTGAACATGCCTCCCTGTAAGACCAGCACGCCCAGAATGCACCTGAACACACCTCCCTGTAAGACCAGCACGCCCAGAATGCACCTGAACGCACCTCCCTGTAAGACCAGCACACCCAGAATGCACCTGAACACACCTCCCTGTAAGACCAGCACGCCCAGAATGCACCTGAACACACCTCCCCTTAAGACCAGCACGCCCAGAATGCACATGAACACACCTCCTTGTAAGACCAGAATGCACCTGAACACACCTCCCCGTAAGACCAGCACGCTCAGAATGTCGATGGGTGCAGGTGCATAAGTTATTTAAATAACTACGTCCTTTAAATAAAACAATGATTTGAATTTAGACATTTGACACCATCGGCTTTTAGCAGGTTCTCCGTATTACGTACGAATTATCGAACATGTGTTTGTAAAGGGCTCTGGAGACGGACAAAGTCCTGTTTTATCTTAAATCACCATCTTGTCCTTTCAGGTCTGTTGACTTCCCGCCTGTGTGATGACCTTTCCCCGCCCTGATATGTCTCACCTGTCTCTCATTGTCTCCCTGTCTCTCTGTATATAAGCCTTGTGTTCCTGTATTTCCTGATTTTTCCTGGGTTTTTCTACTCTTGCCTGTTTTTTGACTCCCTTGCCTGTCTACTTGGAAACCTTTGCCCGTGAAGGTTTGTTTCGTTCCCCAAATGAATCCTTTCAGAATTCTACTTAACAGAGTCATGCATTGTGGGTCCACTGCCTCTGTGAGCATGATGCGTTCAGGACTTGGTTCCAGATCCGGTGCCATGTGCAATATGACCTCTAAACTGTAGAAAAACACCTGCAGAGTTAGAGGTCATGCAGTCTTGGTTCTGCACTAGATCCGGTTTGCTCTCAGCCCTCGTATTGTCCCCCTTTCAAAGTGTTTTATATCAGAAATATGGATTTCTTCCAACCAAATTTCTCCAATCTAACATGGATGATTCCATACAACATTCAGGTAAAATTAATGATTACTATCATAGAATTTGTGTGTGTTTTATTTAATCCTACAGCATTTGAATTCCTTTTTTTAAATGGTTTAAAAACAGTATCCGGACCAAACTTTGACATCTACCCATCTGAGATCCACTCAGCATCCTCTGATCTTAACTATTAGTCAAAATAATTCACAATTTCTGCCTTTTTAACCAAAAACAGTATGTATAATTTTATATAAATGAAGTTTGTTGACCATAAATTTCAAGAATAAGTGTAAAACCTGTATTTAAACCAGCTCCAAAAGCTGGAACAAAAGTGAGAAATAAATCAGAAAAAATGACAAAAACATTAGAAAAGCACAAAAATTTTATTTTCAATTTTGACCTGGAAGAACGAGTTCAGGGTTAACGGGAAGACGACCCAAGGGTTGAAGACGTGAGCATCCATTCCCTGTGGGACGTGTCAGAGGTCCATGGTCTTCTGCAGTACGGCCACTAGACGGCAGCGTCGTGACACCTATCAGGATTTCCATGATGCTGTCTCCTCGTTCTCTGTCCTCCATGTTGTGTTTTGATCTCTTTACCCTCCTTAATATTCCCTCTTTAACATATCCAGTCTCTGTCTCTGTTCTGAATCCATATCATGTTAGACTTCCTGCTATTTCCTACTACTCAGTATAATTACTAGATGTAATTGCATTCATGGATATGTTGTGTACTGCGTATATTTGTATTTTGCTGTGTATATATCTGGGTTTCTGTGTACTGGGGGGGGGGGGTTAAATAAATCTCTTCTTTCACTTGATGTATGAAATGTACTGCATATCCATTTTGATACTTCCTGGATGTCCTGGTTTCAGACCACAGTGTGTTCAGATCTGCTGAGTAATGATGGTTTTTGTCTTTGATTTTATTTGACTTAAATTTAAAATATGAAAAGTACTGTGTCTTTAAATACATGAATAGTCAAGAATGACTGAAATGAATGAAATAAAGCCTGAAGATGTCATGTTTTGGCGTTTATGTCTGTTTTCCTGTGTTTCTGTTCCGGCCTGGTTCTGTCCTGTCTTGCGGTTTTTGGTCTAGTCTTGTTTATGTTCTGTTTCCTGTTTTATTTTGAAGTCTGGTCTCTGTCTCGTCTTGTATTCTGTTTTCCTTCCTGTGTTTTCCCGCCTCCGTGATTACCTGATGTCTTACACCTGTCTCCCAGCCCTCTTGTCACCTGCCTCTTGTTTCCTCGTTCCCTCTGGATTTAGTCTTGGTGCTTTCCTTGTCCTGGGTCAGATCCTTTTTTCTGTTTGGTGTGTTCGTGAGTGCTGGTGTTGGCCTATTCCCGTTGTCCTGTTCCTGTTCCCGTTGTCCTGTTCCCGTTCCTGTTGTCCTGTTCCCGTTCCTGTTGTCCCGTTCCTATTGTCCTGTTGTCCCGTTCCTGTTGTCCTGTTCCCGTTCCTGTTGTCCGGTTCCTGTTGTCCTGTTCCCATTCCTGTTGTCCCGTTCCCGTTCCTGTTGTCCTGTTCCCATTCCTGTTGTCCCGTTCCCATTCCTGTTGTCCGGTTCCTGTTGTCCTGTTCCCGTTCCTGTTGTCCCGTTCCCATTCCTGTTGTCCCGTTCCCATTCCTGTTGTCCCGTTCCTGTTATCCCGTTCCCATTCCTGTTGTCCCGTTCCTGTTGTCCTGTTCCTGTTGGCCCATTCCCGGTCCTGT
>JABXJD010001926.1:25000-27500 GCA_013375575.1 Percina caprodes
TCATGTTGTCCTCATGTTGTCTTCATGTTGTCTTCATGTTGCCCTCATGTTGTCCTCTTGTTGTCTTCATGTTGTCCTCATGTTGTCCTCATGTTGTCCTCATGTTGTCTTCATGTTGTCCTCATGTTGCCCTCATGTTGTCCTCATGTTGTCTTCATGTTGTCCTCATGTTGCCCTCATGTTGTCCTCATGTTGTCTTCATGTTGTGCTCATGTTGTCTTCATGTTGTCTTCATGTTGTCTTCATGTTGTCCTCATGTTGTCCTCATGTGGTCTTCATGTTGTCCTCATGTTGTCTTCATGTTGTCCTCATGTTGTCCTCATGTTGTCTTCATGTTGTCCTCATGTTGTCTTCATGTTGTCCTCATGTTGTCTTCATGTTGTCCTCATGTTGTCCTCATGTTGTCTTCATGTTGTCCTCATGTTTTCCTTATGTTGTCTTCTGTAAACTAAAGTTAATAAGTTAGTGTTACGTAGTGTTAAACGTCAAAAAAAGGACGCAAACCAATTTTAAATTGTATACTAATGCAGAATAAGCTAAGTTTGGACACTTTTCTCCCACAATGCATTGCACAGAATCGTAGACTGAGAACCTTCCGAGAGGAAGCGGGACGTCAGTCGTCAGGACTAACTGCAGACGACGGGACATTTCACACCTGTCCAACAACGTTACCGTGGCGACAGCTGCTGTCAGTTTCTGACAGCCGATTGGTTCGGCCTGTTGCTACGGGTTACAACAGCAGACCTGAAGTCGGGGTCTTCGTCGTGCCGCCAGTCCCTCCAGGAAGACGCCGTCATGTGATCACATGACTCAACGCATAATCTGCCAACGTCTGCATATGGATGCAGGGGGGGGGGGGCATGATGTCATAATCCTGCATTTTCCTTGCAAAAACGTCACAAATATTTGTGTATAATATACATATATATACACACATATATACATATATATACACACATATATATATATATATATACACACATATATATATATATGTGTATATATGTATATATATGTATACATATATATACATATATTAAATACATGGAGTCTTTACATGGAGTCTATATATATATATATATACATAGTGTACAGGAACAACTTCCTGTACACTTCCATCATCACTTCCTGTTCACTTCCTGTCTGCTGCGCTCATTCGTCACCTGCTGATACCAACTGTAAGTCTGGCCTTTGATTTCTACCTGATCCCCACGTGTGTGTGTGTGTGTGTGTGTGTGTGTGTGTGTGTGTGTGTGTGTGTGTGTGTGTGTGTGAATTTACATCACACACTCTCCTCTAATGTCTTCTCTAATGTCTCCTCTAATGTCTCCTCTCCTCTAATGTCTCCTCTAATGTATCCTCTCCTCTAATGTCTCCTCTCCTCTAAAGTCTCCTCTAATGTCTCCTCTAATGTCTCCTCTCCTCTAATGTCTCCTCTAATGTCTCCTCTCCTCTAAAGTCTCCTCTAATGTCTCCTCTCCTCTAATGTCTCCTCTAATGTCTCCTCTCCTCTAAAGTCTCCTCTAATGTCTCCTCTAATGTCTCCTCTCCTCTAATGTCTCCTCTAATGTCTCCTCTCCTCTAATGTCTCCTCTAATGTCTCCTCTCCTCTAAAGTCTCCTCTAATGTCTCCTCTAATGTCTCTTCTAATGTCCCCTCTCCTCTAATGTCTCCTCTAATGTCTCCTCTAATGTCTCCTCTCCTCTAATGTCTCCTCTAATGTCCCCTCTCTTCTAATGTCCCCTCTCTTCTAATGTCCCCTCTCCTTGTCTCCTCTTGTCCTCCACATCTTAGACATGCTGAAAACATTTTCTCTCTGCCTGTCAGTCTGAAGAGCTCCCAGAATCCCGCTGGGCTCACATGGTGTGTGTGTGTGTGTGTGTCTGTCTGTGTGTGTGTGTGTGTGTGTGTGTGTGTGTGTGAGCCCGCTGTGTCTCTGCTCTTTGATTAGTCCAGCCCGGCGGACACATTTACCTCCACCGAGGCGTTTGATTGGACGGCCCACAGCGAGGCGTTTTATTGGTCTCCTCCTCTGCGGGGTCGACCTTTCAACCTATTAAAGGACGGTTTCACGCATAAATACATGTTCATTATCTCAGCCGGGGGGACGGGGGACGGGGGACAAAGAACCAGAAACACTGTCTGCATGTCTGTCTGCTTGTTGGCGTGTTGCGTGTTGGCGTGTTGGTGTGTTGGGTGTTGGCGTGTTGGGTGTTGGCGTGTTGGGTGTTGGGTGTTGCCGTGTTGGTGTGTTGCGTGTTGGCGTGTTGGGTGTTGGCGTGTTGGGTGTTGGCGTGTTGGGTGTTGGGTGTTGGCGTGTTGGCGTGTTGGCGTGTTGGGTGTTGGCGTTTTGGGTGTTGGGTGTTGGGTGTTGGGTGTTGGGTGTTGGGTGTTGGCGTATTGGGTGTTGGGTGTTGGCGTGTTGGGTGTTGGCGTGTTGGGTGTTGGGGTGTTGGGTGTTGGTGTGTTGGGTGTTGGGTGTTGGGTGTTGGGTGTTGGT
>JABXJD010001926.1:45000-65000 GCA_013375575.1 Percina caprodes
ATAGACCTTAGTGGTCCCTAATACTGGATCTGAAGTCTCTTTATATAGACCTTAGTGGTCCCTAATGCTGTATCTGAAGTCTCTTTATATAGACCTTAGTGGTCCCCTAATACTGTATCTGAAGTCTCTTTTATATAGACCTTAGTGGTCCATAATACTGTATCTGAAGTCTCTTTATATAGACCTTAGTGGTCCCTAATACTGTATCTGAAGTCTCTTTTATATAGACCTTAGTGGTCCCTAATACTGTATCTGAAGTCTCTTTATATAGACCTTAGTGGTCCCTAATACTGTATCTGAAGTCTCTTTATATAGACCTTAGTGGTCCCTAATACTGTATCTGAAGTCTCTTTATATAGACCTTAGTGGTCCCTAATACTGTATCTGAAGTCTCTTTATATAGACCTTAGTGGTCCCTAATACTGTATCTGAAGTCTCTTTATATAGACCTTAGTGGTCCCCTAATACTGTATCTGAAGTCTCTTTATATAGACCTTAGTGGTCCCTAATGCTGTATCTGAAGTCTCTTTATATAGACCTTAGTGGTCCCTAATACTGTATCTGAAGTCTCTTTATATAGACCTTAGTGGTCCCTAATACTGTATCTGAAGTCTCTTTTATATAGACCTTAGTGGTCCATAATACTGTATCTGAAGTCTCTTTATATAGACCTTAGTGGTCCCTAATACTGTATCTGAAGTCTCTTTTATATAGACCTTAGTGGTCCCTAATACTGTATCTGAAGTCTCTTTATATAGACCTTAGTGGTCCCTAATACTGTATCTGAAGTCTCTTTATATAGACCTTAGTGGTCCCTAATACTGTATCTGAAGTCTCTTTATATAGACCTTAGTGGTCCCTAATACTGTATCTGAAGTCTCTTTATATAGACCTTAGTGGTCCCTAATACTGTATCTGAAGTCTCTTTTATATAGACCTTAGTGGTCCCTAATGCTATAGGATTAGTTGTAGGCGATGGACGTACCCAGGTCCTGTCCGTGGCGCGGTTGTTCCCGTTGATGAACAGCAGCGAGTAGCCGCTGTACATCTGAGTGGATCCTGCAGGGCATTGTGGGATCGAGACGGTCTGGCTGTGTTTGGTGAACAGGAAGCCGTCGGGCTCATTGGCGTCTCTGCAGGGACCCGGTAGACCGGCAACACCTTTAGCACCCACAGGACCTCGTGAACCTGCAACACCTATCAACATAAAGTCAGATCTGGGTCAACCCTTGTGTGGTCTACCCGTCTAAATTGACATGAGGACAACATGAGAACACCATGAAGACAACATGAGGGCAACATGAGGACAACATGACGACAACATGAAGACAATTTGAGGACAACATGAGGACAACATGAGGACAATATGAGGGCAACATGAGGACAACAGGAGGACAATAGGAGGACAACAGGAGGGCAACATGAGGACAACATGAGGGCAACATGAGGACAACATGAAGACAACATGAGGACAACATGAGGGCAACATGAAGACAACATGAGGACAACAGGAGGGCAACATGAGGACAACATGAAGACAATTTGAGGACAACATGAGGGCAACATGAGAACAACATGAAGACAACATGAGGGGACAACAATCAACGGTGTTGATTTTCTATTTTGACGGGAAGACAACACGAGGGTTAAGAATGGGTTCTCCACTTATTATGTGGAAGCGTCCAGAGAAGACAAGACTGTTCAACAGAAGACAGGAGACATGAGACAGAAGACAGGAGACAGGAGACAGAATATCGGACTTCGTACCTTTTGCTCCATGGGGTCCGCGGTCTCCCCGACCCCCTTTCAGTCCAGGAAGACCATCTCGTCCTCTGGGACCAACCGTCCCTATGAAGCCCTTTAAACCTGCGGAACAACACAGCCGATACAATATGAATAGTTGGTGATTTCCAAATCACCAACATATATATATATATATATATATATATATATATATATATATATATATATATATATATATATATATATATATATACACACACATATATATATATATATATATATATATATATATATATATATATGCTTCAACCCCTGCTGAAGATTGGAACTGAAATATTATTCCAGACTCACCTGGACCTCCAGGCGTTCCTTGGGCCCCTGGTAGTCCTGTCGGTCCTGGGTTTCCCTTTCCTCCAGGGGGGCCTTGGTCTCCAGGCACCAGATTCACCACTGAGTGGGTGTCATTCCCTCTCTGGCCTGCAGGGGGCAGAATTCAGGAGAATACCCCATAGGATTAGTATTAGTATTCGTATTGGTATTAGTATTGTGTGAGTCAGTGTGTTACCTCTCCCTCCAGGTGGTCCTGGAGGTCCTGGTGAGCCCTGGTCCCCTGGTGGTCCGGTACCCCCCTTCATACCTGGAAAAGAAGACCAGAGTCCAGAAAGCAGCCAAAAAACATCTAGATTAATTTTATATTCAGAAAACTAATATGGAAGAAACAGATATAATAGATTATATATTCCATAGATGGATAAATTACAAGAGAGACAGAGAGACAGCGACAGAGAGTGAGTGAGAGACAGAGAGAGAGAAAGACAGAAAGAGAGACACAGAGAGAGGGACAAAGACAGAGAGAGACAGAGAGAGAGTGAGAGAGAGAGAGACAGAGAGAGACAGACAGAGAGACAGAGAGACAGAGAGACAGACAAAGAGACAGAGAGAGAGGTCTTAGTGTTAGTAGTGTAGTAGTTTTACGTTAAAGGACATTATTTCATTAGTTTATTACGACGTGTTCAGGACATCTTTTACTCAACAAGTTATGTCCCTTGTTTTTATTTTATGTCCTTTTATGGACACAAAGGACAAAAGCCGTTGTGACAGCCCTCCTGTACATGTACATGTGAGTACTCTTAGGTCTTACCAACTGGTCCCGTGACACCAGGGTCCCCCATCCGGCCTTTCTGTCCACATGGACCTGGTGGTCTTTCTTCACCCTGTCGTCAACAACAACAACAACAACAGCGGGATTAAAGACACTCACTAAGGGTTTAGATCTCAGACTACATCCAGATCCAGATTTTAACCATGGGGTGTACTGACCGGCTTGCCTCGAGGACCAGGGTCACCACGGAAACCAGGTGGTCCTTGGCAACCTGTGGCTCCTTTAGAACCCTTCTCTCCTTTAAAACCAGGACCTGGAGGACCAGGAGGACCTCGAAAGCCCTGTGGACCTACAGAGAGACACAGCAGTTAGATGTCCTGCTGTCTCCTTAGTGAGTCCTGCGCTGGACCCCCCATGTGTGATTTCTTCATTAATGAGGTTCATTGTACCGCTCAGTAAAATGTACAAAGTCTTAAAAATGACGTCATCCTTCAGGTATCCCCGTTGGATGACATCATCCAACGGCGATACCTGAAGGATGACATCATCCTTCAGTCTTCATGAGGAAGAACTCAGAGTATTCAGTCATCGTTTTCGTCTATAGACTCAAAGTGTCTCGTCACCTTTGGGTCCCGGTTGTCCTGCGACTCCATTCTCTCCTTTGCCTCCTTCAATGCAGGCTCCGTCTGTGCCAGGCCAACCAGGAGGACCGGGGGGGCCAGGAGCACCGTGACACCCTGGGGCTCCCCCAGGACCAGGAGGACCAGGTGGACCACAGGCACCAGGAGGACCCTTGTCCCCAACACATCCTGTGGACACCAGAGGACAAGCCAGATTTTATGTCCTCTCATTTCAACCCGACTGGCAACTTAACTAAAGCCCGACCGATATATCGGCCGATATTAGACATCGTATCGGTATTTATAATGGCCGTCCCTGTTAGTGATGGCGTTGCATAGTCTGTCCACCAGAGGACGCTCTACAACGTCCCTGTTAGTGATGCCGTTGCATAGTCTGTCCACCAGAGGACGCTCTACAACGTCCCTGTTAGTGATGACGTTGCATAGTCTGTCCACCAGAGGACGCTCTACAATGTCCCTGTTAGTGATGGCGTTGCATAGTCTGTCCACCAGAGGACGCTCTACAACGTCCCTGTTAGTGATGGTGTTGCATAGTCTGTCCACCAGAGGACGCTCTACAACGTCCCTGTTAGTGATGGCGTTGCATAGTCTGTCCACCAGAGGACGCTCTACAACGTCCCTGTTAGTGATGGCGTTGCATAGTCTGTCCACCAGAGGACGCTCTACAACGTCCCTGTTAGTGTACATTTTATCTATCGGAACTTAAATATCTTTTGATGTTCTGTTGTTATTATCATATTAATTTAGTGAGAACTCATTACTTACTACAAATAACTAATATTAGGGAAATCTATGTTTTGTAACGCGTTTCTGGATATTTTAAATATATATCGGCATGTCAGAATTTTAAATAACCAAATATTTGTATTGATATCGGCTTTAAAACTCCTTCATCGGTCGGGCTCCAAATTTAACTCATAATCACAGGTGAGGACTCACCAGGTGGACCTGTCTTCCCATCTGTGCCCCGGGGTCCGATTCCAGGAGCTGGGGAAAGAAAACCAACCAATCAGAGATCAGATATATGTATATTTATACTAATGGAGAGATGTCAGAGTGGGGGGGGGGCTGCCCATGGAAAGGTGCCCCGAGCAGTTGGGGGTTCGGTGCCTTGCTCAAGAGCACCTTGGCAGTGCCCAGGAGGTGAACTGGCCCCTCTCCAGCTACCAGTCCACCACCATACTTTGGTCCGAACTGGGACTTGAACCAGCTCCCTACAAACTGAGCTACTGCCACCCTTTACCAGGGCAGTGCAGGGCCTGGGATCAAACCACCAACCTTCCCATTGGCAGGCAACCGCTCTACCACTGAGCAAAAGCTGCCCCAAATAGCCCCCCCCCCCCGCTGACCACAAGAGGCATGAAACACGCTCTATGTCCACTCAGAATAAAGATGGTGGCTGATCATCCAGTCTGGTCTCCTACCTCCCATGGCTCCTTTCTCTCCTGGAGGTCCAGGTATCCCATCCTGCCCCTGCGTTCCTCTGGGACCAGCTGGGCCTGGATCTCCAGGAGCCCCCTTGTTACCTGAAAACAAAGACATTATGAACCCACTGAGAGGAGAGACATGGATGCAGTACTGATGTCGTTTTTAACAGTTGACGTTTTTAACTACTACAACTTTGCTTCCTGTACCTGTGAGGCCGGCGGGTCCTGCAGGGCCGTTTTCCCCCTGAGGACCATTACAACCCTTTTCACCAGGAGACCCAGGAGGACCTGAGACAGAGAAACAGACAAAGAGACAGGTTGATTGAGTGTCACGGCACAAGCTTTCCTATAGGCTGCCGGGTTGAGGTGGGCGGGGCCTACCTGCGTCACACAGCTCACAAAGAGAAAGTTAAGAAACTGAGAGGAGAGTCGGAGATGGACGAGAAAGATCTGAATGTCGTGATGAACATTGAAGTCGTCAATGTCTAAAAGCGCCAACGCACCAACCTGGTAACCAGCAGTGTGGATCTGAGATGAAGATTTAGAAACTCTGAGTGTGTGTGTGTGTGTGTGTGTGTGTGATGTATAGAGGAATCAAACCTCTGCATCCCGGGAGTCCAGAATCTCCTTTGGGGCCACAGGGGCCACAGTTTCCTGGAGGACCAACGGTTCCCCTGTTTCCTGGAGGCCCCTTCATACCCACACATCCTGAAAATCCCTGATTTCCCTGAGAGAAGAACCCAGGAGGAGGAGAACCGAGGAGAAGAAACGAGGAGGAGGAGGAGGAGAAGGAGAGCCGCGAAGGAGGAGGAGAACCAAGGAAGAGGAGGAGGAGGAGGAGGAGGAGGAGGAGGAGAAGGAGGAGGAGGAGGAGGAGGAAGAGGAAGAGGAAGAGGAGGAGGAGGAGGAGGAAGAGGAGGAGGAGGAGGAGGAGAACCAAGGAGGAGGAGGAGGAGGAGGAGGAGGAGGAGGAGGAGGAGGAGGAGGAGGAGGAGGAGGAGGAGGAGAAGATAAATATTACACCGTAATGAAATTGCACAGAATTCCAGTTGTCAAGTAATAAATATTAAATATTTAAATGTAGGGGGGTTAGAAAAGGAACATTACCGTGACACGTACCGACCTCCTTACGTCTTTCGTCCTACTCGCTACTCTTACTACTACGTCAACTTACCCCCCCGGCTCCTTCCAGACAGACCCCGGGGGGGGGGGGGGTTGGGTTGATTTTTAATGCTGAGAACTGCTTACCAAGCGGTTGAGAGTGAGAATACGTGTGACTCTGTTAGTGTGTAATACCTTCTCTCCTTGGAATCCTTTAGATCCTGGTCCAGGTGGGCTCGGTTCCCCTTTAGCCCCTTTAAGTCCTCCTGGTCCTGGAAATCCTTCTAAACCACGTTCCCCACAAGGCCCGGCATCACCTTTTGCACCTTTAAAACCTAGACAGAAAATATATAGCCTCAAATAACGCGCTTGGTTGTCTCCTTTAGCGTCATATAACACGCTTGGTCGTCTCCTTTAGCGTCATATAACACGCTTGGTTGTCTCCTTTAGCGTCATATAACACGCTTGGTCGTCTCCTTTAGCGTCATATAACACGCTTGGTCGTCTCCTTTAGCGTCATATAACACGCTTGGTTGTCTCCTTTAGCGTCATAACACGCTTGGTTGTCTCCTTTAGCGTCATATAACACGCTTGGTCGTCTCCTTCAGCGTCATATAACACGCTTGGTCGTCTCCTTTAGCGTCATAACACGCTTGGTTGTCTCCTTTAGCGTCATATAACACGCTTGGTCGTCTCCTTTAGCGTCATAACACGCTTGGTCGTCTCCTTTAGCGTCATATATCACGCTTGGTTGTCTCCTTTAGCGTCATATAACACGCTTGGTTGTCTCCTTTAGGGTCATATAACACGCTTGGTCGTCTCCTTTAGCGTCATATAACACGCTTGGTTGTCTCCTTTAGCGTCATATAACACGCTTGGTCGTCTCCTTTAGCGTCATATAACACGCTTGGTCGTCTCCTTTAGCGTCTTATAACACGCTTGGTTGTCTCCTTTAGCGTCATATAACACGCTTGGTTGTCTCCTTTAGGGTCATATAACACGCTTGGTCGTCTCCTTTAGCGTCATATAACACGCTTGGTCGTCTCCTTTAGCGTCATATAACACGCTTGGTTGTCTCCTTTAGCGTCATATAAGACGCTTGGTTGTCTCCTTAAGCGTCATATAACACGCTCGGTTGTCTCCTTAAGCGTTATATAACACACTTGGTTGTTTCCTTTAGGGTCATTTAACACGTTACCTGGCCTCCCCATCGCGCCTTGCATCCCGCTGGGTCCACTAAGACCAGGGGGACCATTCTCTCCGTGTCTGCCCGGGTCTCCTGAAGGTCCTGAAAGACACATTATGATTTGATTGTCATGCAAAATCATGAAAACATGATGTCACCCAGGATTAGAGGCTAAAAAACATCTACAGTAGAATCTACAGGAAATAATGGGACCAGTAGTTTTTGTTCAGGAAGTGGTGTTCACCTTGGGGGCCGCAAGTCCCAGGCCTCCCCGCGCTGCCGTCAAGGCCCTGTGGCCCCTGGATGCCTGTCTCTCCTTTACTGCCAGTGAGACCTGGGGGTCCTGAGGGTGAGACAGGAAGCAGACGGATAAGGCACACACAGCTGGAGGATGTCATCACCTGACACACAGCTGGAGGATGTTATCACGTGACACACAGCTGGAGGATGTCATCACATGACACACAGCTGGAGGATGTCATCACCTGACACACAGCTGGAGGATGTTATCACGTGACACACAGCTGGAGGATGTCATCACATGACACACAGCTGGAGGATGTCATCACATGACACACAGCTGGAGGATGTCATCACGTGACACACAGCTGGAGGATGTTATCACGTGACACACAGCTGGAGGATGTCATCACATGACACACAGCTGGAGGATGTCATCACGTGACACACAGCTGGAGGATGTCATCACCTGACACACAGCTGGAGGATGTCATCACGTGACACACAGCTGGAGGATGTTATCACGTGACACACAGCTGGAGGATGTCATCACGTGACACACAGCTGGAGGATGTCATCACATGACACACAGCTGGAGGATGTCATCACGTGACACACAGCTGGAGGATGTCATCACCTGACACACAGCTGGAGGATGTCATCACGTGACACACAGCTGGAGGATGTCATCACGTGACACACAGCTGGAGGATGTCATCACATGACACACAGCTGGAGGATGTCATCACATGACACACAGCTGGAGGATGTCATCACGTGACACACAGCTGGACGATGTCATCACGTGACACACAGCTGGAGGATGTCATCACGTGACACACAGCTGGAGGATGTCATCACGTGACACACAGCTGGAGGATGTCATCACGTGACACACAGCTGGAGGATGTCATCACATGACACACAGCTGGAGGATGTCATCACGTGACACACAGCTGGAGGACGTCATCACGTGACACACAGCTGGACGATGTCATCACGTGACACACAGCTGGAGGATGTCATCACGTGACACACAGCTGGAGGATGTCATCACATGACACACAGCTGGAGGATGTCATCACATGACACACAGCTGGAGGATGTCATCACATGACACACAGCTGGAGGATGTCATCACGTGACACACAGCTGGAGGATGTCATCACGTGACACACAGCTGGAGGATGTCATCACGTGACACACAGCTGGAGGATGTCATCACGTGACACACAGCTGGAGGACGTCATCACGTGACACACAGCTGGACGATGTCATCACGTGACACACAGCTGGAGGATGTCATCACGTGACACACAGCTGGAGGATGTCATCACATGACACACAGCTGGAGGATGTCATCACATGACACACAGCTGGAGGATGTCATCACATGACACACAGCTGGAGGATGTCATCACATGACACACAGCTGGAGGATGTCATCACATGACACACAGCTGGAGGATGTCATCACGTGACACACAGCTGGACGATGTCATCACGTGACACACAGCTGGAGGATGTCATCACGTGACACACAGCTGGAGGATGTCATCACGTGACACACAGCTGGAGGATGTCATCACATGACACACAGCTGGAGGATGTCATCACGTGACACACAGCTGGAGGACGTCATCACGTGACTGGAGGATGTCATCACATGACACACAGCTGGAGGATGTCATCACGTGACACACAGCTGGAGGATGTCATCACGTGACACACAGCTGGACGATGTCATCACGTGACACACAGCTGGAGGATGTCATCACGTGACACACAGCTGGAGGATGTCATCACATGACACACAGCTGGAGGATGTCATCACATGACACACAGCTGGAGGATGTCATCACATGACACACAGCTGGAGGATGTCATCACGTGACACACAGCTGGAGGATGTCATCACATGACACACAGCTGGAGGATGTCATCACGTGACACACAGCTGGAGGATGTCATCACATGACACACAGCTGGAGGATGTCATCACATGACACACAGCTGGACGATGTCATCACGTGACACACAGCTGGAGGATGTCATCACGTGACACACAGCTGGAGGATGTCATCACATGACACACAGCTGGAGGATGTCATCACGTGACACACAGCTGGAGGATGTCATCACATGACACACAGCTGGAGGATGTCATCACGTGACACACAGCTGGAGGATGTCATCACATGACACACAGCTGGAGGACGTCATCACATGACTTGTAGCAGCAGCACCATAAACTGCCCATTTTATTTATATATATTATATATATATATATATGTCGTCCTCATGTTAAGCCCCGCCCCCTGACTCTACACACGATGTGATTGGTAGTGATGGCCGTATGAAGCCAGCAGATGGCGCTCTCTGTTCAGCATCACGCTGGATTACAGCACCTCAGGCCCTTCTCTAAACAGGGGCGCCATCTAGTGGCTGGTTCACCAAGCTTCATCTGGCCGTCACTAGGAATCGGCCAGCTCGCGAGCCAACAGAGAGTTGCTAGGCAACCCTGGCTGCAGATCTGGTGCAGGGTCTTCATTTCTGGGCTAGATTTCAGAATCAGAATCAGAAATACTTTATTAGTATAAATATAATATAGAATAAAGAAAGTGTTGGTGTGTAGATGTGGATATTTCACAACTGAAGTAGAACTAGAGTACCAGGGTCTCCAGGGTCGCCAGGATCTCCATACATCTCCACAGTGGTAGGGAATCCTTTGGGTCCGGTTTCTCCCGGTTCCCTGAGGCCCAGGAGGTCCCGGGTAGCTCCTGGTCCCATCAACACCCGTCTCCCCTGACAGGAAGTCACACACAGGTACAGAAAGAACTGGTTGATTAATTGATTGTTTCACTGACTGGTTGATTGACATGTGACACCTTTGGGTCCTGGTCCTGGCAACTCGGGTTTAAAGGAGGACTCCGGTCCATTTCCACATGTAGCTCTGTTTTTTTTTAAATGTGTAGTTCTGTCAGTAGAGAGAGAAATGAAACCAGTCGGTGCTGCCGACACCGAGGTATCCTCCTGCTAACGTTAGCTCCAACAGGCTTCAACAGGGCAAGTTATACATGTGTTTAAATTTGGGGAAAAACCTTTGGGTCCTGGTGGTCCAGTTTCTCCTGGTTTCCCATCATCCCCTGGACTCCCGAGGGCTCCTGGAGGACCCACATCTCCTCTGATACCTAACACACACACACACACACACACACACACAACCACGCACGCACACAACCACACATGCACGCACGCACACACACACATACACACACAACCACACACACACACAACCACACACACGCACGTGGATTAAACGCACGTTACTATACTTGTGAGGATTCTGCATTGAAGTTGTTTTGATAAATACATGAAGTCATATTACTGAAAAGCATTGTGTGTGTGTGTGTGTTTGTGTGTGCGTGGGTGTTTCAGGTTAGTGTGTGTGTGTGTTTCAGGTGTGTGTGTGTGCGTGCGTGTTTCAGGTTAGTGTGTGTGTGTGTGTGTTTGTGTGTGCGTGCATGTTTCAGGTTAGTGTGTGTGTGTGTGTGTGTGTTTCAGGTGTGTGTGTGCGTGTGTGTGCGTGCGTGTTTCAGGTTAGTGTGTGTCTGTGTGTGTGTGTTTCAGGTGTGTGTGTGCGTGTGTGTGCGTGCGTGTTTCAGGTTAGTGTGTGTGTGTGTGTGTGTGTTTCAGGTGTGTGTGTGCGTGTGTGTGCGTGTGTGTTTCAGGTTAGTGTGTGTCTGTGTGTGTGTGTTTCAGGTGTGTGTGTGTGCGTGTGTGTGTGTGCGTGCGTGTTTCAGGTTAGTGTGTGTCTGTGTGTGTGTGCTTCAGGTGTGTGTGTAGCTGCCTCCTTACCTGTGCTTCCTGTCTCCCCGTTTCTCCCTCTCAGGCCCTTGAATCCAACGTCTCCTGCTGGTCCAGGTGGTCCATCCCACCCAGGGACCCCGTGAGGCCCCTGAGGCCCTGGGGGCCCCAGGCCCTGCCCCCCTGGGTCACCCTGCAAGCCCTTCCGGCCCTGCATCCCTGCAAGAGGGGGGGGAGTTTTCACATTGTGTTATAATTTGTGTAATAATACTTTCTACTGTTGGGGAAATAGAAGTAAAGGTCATTTTAGTATCTGTTGTTTTTGGCCCTATTTTCCCATCATGCATTGCTGCCTAAGCCCCTTGACTGACTCCTCTGTATAGGTAACAAATTTAACGTAAAAGTCACTACGAATTCTTTAGGAAGGTACCGTACGTATGTACATGTATATATACGTGTATACTATATATGTGAGTGTGTGTGTATATATATATATATATATATATATTTACCTGTAAATCCGATGAATCCCATTGGTCCATCCTGGCCTTCAGGTCCAGGAGATCCAGGTAAACAGGGTCCAACCAAACCACCAGGACCCAGTAAGCCGTCCAGACCGCTTCGACCTGAGAGACACTCAGTTCAGTCCACGTTGGGTGGTTTCAAACATGAGGTTCACCGGATCTTATGTGCCATACCTTTGGGTCCGGGAGGTCCGTCTTGTCCTGGGGGTCCTGGAACTCCATCTGGTCCTTGGGCTCCGGGGTTTCCGTGGGGCCCAACAGAGCCATCTTCTCCCTGGGGGCCTGACTGACCCTGCTGGCCTGGGAAACCCAAACCACTGCCCCCCTGGGACCACACAGACCAACAAGACTTTACATCCAAAACAGGAAGTAGTGTGATGTCATCATGTCACATGAACACATCAACAGTTTCATATATACATATATATATCCGGTCTGGCTCAGACCGGGCCGTCGGATCCCGTATGGCTCAGATCAGGTCCCGGTCGGATCCCATCTGACTCAGATCGGGTCCCATCGGGTCCCGTCTGGCTCAGATCGGGTCCAGTCGGGTCCTGTCTGGCTCAGATCGGGTCCGGTTGTGTTCCGTCGGGCTCAGATTGGGTCCCGTCGGGTCCCTTCGGGCTCAGATCAGGTCCCGTTGGGCTCAGATTGGGTCCCGTCGGGCTCAGATCGGGTCCCGTTGGGTCCCTTCGGGCTCAAATTGGGTCCCGTTGGGCTCAGTATGGGTCCCGTTGGGCTCAGATCGGGTCCCGTCGGGCCCAGATCGAGTACCCATCCTCTAATGTGAATCCAGAAGTATCACATCCTCATTTTTCTGTGTTCTTTTCAAACCTTTACTTTCTGTTGAGGACTTCCTGTCACCAGGAGTCCACGTTACCTTTGGGCCCGGCATCCCTGGAGGGCCTGACGGGCCGGCCCGTCCCTTGATCCCAAAACTTGTTAAACCTGAAGCTCCAGGAGGGCCCTTGGATCCTGAGCCAGACAAAAACAACGTGTTACTGTCATTTATGGTCTTCTTTCAACGTCCTCAGGGGACGGTTTGGTCCAACACTGTTCATGAACCTGACCTTTGACCCCTGGGAAGCCTGGAGGACCCTGGACTGAAAATCCGTTATCTCCTCTTTCTCCCTTCGGACCAACAAATCCTGGACCACCTGGACGTCCTGTCCCACCTGAGACAGACCAGCACAGACAACAGGTGAGTACTTTCATTAATTTTGGGCGTCTTATTCAATTTTATAGCATTTGAAACCAAATTGAAGTGTTTTTGAAATAGTATTGAGAGTAAAAGTTGACATATTCCAGTCTGTGATTATCATCAACATCCATTCCTTTAATTTTAGTCTCAATAATTCCTAATTTCTGCTTTTCTAACTCAAACATCAGGTATAATTTCCTATAAATGAGCTTTATTGACCATAAATTCCAAAAATAATTATAAAACTAAAGTTAATAAGTTAGTGTTACGTAGTGTTGAAAACGTCAAAAAAAGTGACAAACGTTGAAAAAAGGGACAAAAACGTAAGAAAAGTGTCAACTTCATGTCCCGAGACTTGTCCTGCACTTTAATGAGTATCCCACTACCCTCATCTCGTCCTCCGGGGTCCCGAGACCCGTCCTGCACTCAAACACGTATCCCACTACCCTCATCACGTCCTCCAGGGTCCCAGAGACCCGTCCTGCACTTGAACGAGTATCCCACTATAGTCATCTCGTCCTCCAGGGTCCCTGAGACCCGTCCTGCACTCAAACACGTATCCCACTACCCTCATCTTGTCCTCCAGGGTCCCTGAGACCCGTCCTGCACTTGAACGAGTATCCCACTACCCTCATCTCGTCCTCCGGGGTCCAGAGACCCGTCCTGCACTTGAACGAGTATCCCACTACCCTCATCTCGTCCTCCGGGGTCCAGAGACCCGTCCTGCACTTGAACGAGTATCCCACTACCCTCATCTCGTCCTCCGAGGTCCAGAGACCTGTCCTGCACTCCAACGAGTATCCCACTACCCTCATCTCGTCCTCCGGGGTCCAGAGACCCGTCCTGCACTCCAACGAGTATCCCACTACCCTGATCTCGTCCTTCGGGTCCCTGAGACCCGTCCTGCACTCAAACGCGTTAAATGAACTCCACAAGTCCCTGTGACACGAAGGACAACACAAGGGTTAAATAACAAAATAAACAACAACAATAAGGATGGCACACGACAGTAAGATGGACCTGTCTCACCTTCAGGTCCGGGGTTTCCGGGTAGACCTTTCTCTCCTTTCTGTCCCGGATCTCCTGGAGAGGTTTGGATTTCACCTGGAGAACCTTTTTCACCTGAGTGGACAGACAGGCATGATGCATGGTACATTGATGCATGGGTGCATGACTCGTGGTTGCATGAGTGCATGATGCATGGGTGCATGGGTGCATGATGCATGGATGCATGACTCGTGGTTGCATGGATGCATGGGTGCATGATGCATGGGTGCATGACTCGTGGTTGCATGGGTGCATGGAACCCATGCTGCGTTCTTTGCAGGTGAAATGAACAATTACATTCATTAAATTTTGGTTTTATTAATTTTTTACATTTCTGAGACCGGCGGGACGTCTTGACCCAGGTGACTCTAACCTGGTCTTCCAGGATCTCCTCGCTTTCCCAGGACTCCCGCATTGCCTTTAGATCCCGGAGGTCCTGGAAGGCCAATTCCAGGTGGTCCTGGAGGGCCTATCTGTCCTATTAATCCTCTGAGACCAGTATCCCCCAGCGGGCCCATGTTACCTTTAGGCCCCAGAAGCCCCTGAGAGCAGGATCAGAGAGAATCAACAAACCATCGTCAACATATCACAACGGGTCACAGTGATACCCGTCCCCATAGCTGTATGTCCCCACAGCCCTATGTCCCCACAGCTGTATGTCCCCACAGCTGTATGTCCCCACAGCCCTATGTCCCCACAGCCCTATGTCCCCACAGCCCTATGTCCCCACAGCCCTACGTTCCCACAGCCATATGTCCCCACAGCCCTATGTCCCTACAGTCATATGTCCCCACAGCCCTATGTCCCCACAACCCTATACTCCCACAGCCCTATGTCCCCACAGTCCTACGTTCCCACAGCCATATGTCCCCACAGTCCTACGTTCCCACAGCCCTATGTTCATACAGCGCTATGCTCCCACAGCCCTACGTCCCCACAGTCCTACGTCCCCACATCCCAGGATACAAAGCCAATGCAAAGACGCAGTTAGATATTCCGATGTTTTTGGCCATATTGGCGGAAAGACGTGTTGGTCCCCCCAGACGTGTTGGTCTCTACACTTGCATGTAATGCCGCGATTTAACGTGAATGATCCCGATGTCAAACCCAGCAATCAAACCTACGCAAAGGCCTTGTCTTCGCCCTGGTGTGAACGCGTCGGCCTGGACTGGACAGGCGGTCTCTGGTCCCTCTGTGATATGCATCTGTTACTTACAGGGTTTCCTTTCTGTCCCAGAACACCTTTCGGTCCTGCAAATCCTGAAGATCCGTCTGTCCCCTCGAATCCGGGAGGTCCCGGCTCCCCCACTTCCCCGTCCTCGCCCTTCTGCCCAACCCTTTGCATGATTCCAGGGTCACCAACAGGTCCTGGGGACCCTGGGAGGCCGGGCATACCAAATGGGCCCTAAAACAGGACAACAGAGACAGAGAGACAGTAATAAGGTACGGAAGTTATACATCTTCTATCAGAATCCACCATAATGGTTATGGGACATCCCTAAACCATCATGTTGTCCTCATGTTGTCCTCATGTTGTCCTATATCAATGTTCTTTTTAATTCCCCAAAATAACATGATTGATTCCACACAACGCTCTTTGTCAAGTACAAATCTCTACTTTCATTAATTTTGGGGCGTCTTATTCAATTTTATAGCATTTGAAACCAAATTGAAGTGTTTTTGAAATAGTATTGAGAGTAAAAGTTGACATATTCCAGTCTGTGATTATCATCAACATCCATTCCTTTAATTTTAGTCTCAATAATTCCTAATTTCTGCTTTTCTAACTCAAACATTAGGTATAATTTCCTATAAATGAGCTTTATGGAACATAAATTCCAAAAATAACTGTAAAACTAAAGTTAATAAGTTAGTGTTACGTTGTGTTGAAAACGTCAAAAAAAGGGACAAAAACATTTAAAAAAGCATCAAAAGTGTTGAAAAAAAGACAAAAACATAACAAAAAGTGAAAAAAAATGATAAAAAGCATCAACAAAAGTGCTGATTTTCAATTTTGACGGGAAGACGACACGAGGGTTAAAACATATAGAAGTCTGGGAACTGTGTGCAGGGTAGGATTCTGTTTTTTGGGTTTCTTCCCATTCGTTTCCATGGAAACCATTGTGTTATTTTCAAAATGATGAACAGATTTTTAGGTATCTATCTATTATTAAATGGCTTTAAAAAGAGTGCAAATAGCTGCTGTAAATGGGAGAAACTAATCTCCCTATGGGCTTGCCCTGGACCCCCTGGAGGATTGGGCTGAGCCCCCAATATTCACAACATCTGGCTCCGCCCCTTTATAGATCAAACTATCCTAAATTAACTGTAAATGATGAATTCATATTCTGACCGGTTTGTGTTAAGTGAAACGAATCCAAGTTCAACAGAGGCCGCCGTTTGGTAGCGGACCAGAGATTGAATGACGCTCCAGGGTCGGGTTAGAAATGCAATCTTAGTCCCCCAAAATCTACAGTGATCCTCTGTTTTAGAAGTGATTATGGAGGTGAATAGGTAGCTCACCTGTGGACCAGGTGGTCCTTCAACACCTTTGACTCCTTTGTGTCCTTTGGGTCCTGGAAAACCGTCTGATCCTGGAAAGGATTGATATCACAGAGATTAACATCGTTAAAGTTTAATTATTCTGTGATTACAAACATTTAATAATTACAGCTCAGTTAGGATAGTTTGATCTATAAAGGGCGGAGCCAGATGTTGTGAATATTGGGGGCTTAGCCCAATCCTCCAGGGGGGTCCAGGGGAAAGCCCATAGGGGAGATTAGTTTCTCCCATTTACAGCAGCTATTTGCACTCTTTTTAAAGCCATTTAATAATAGAATACCTAAAAATGTTGGGTGACTTATTCCTGCTATCTGACTAATGTTGGGTGACTTATTCCTGCTATCTGACATATGTTGGGTGACTTATTCCTGCTATCTGACATATGTTGGGTGACTTATTCTTGCTATCTGACTAATGTTGGGTGACTTATTCCTGCTATCTGACTAATGTTGGGTGACTTATTCCTGCTATCTGACATATGTTGGGTGACTTATTCTTGCTATCTGACTAATGTTGGGTGACTTATTCCTGCTATCTGACTAATGTTGGGTGACTTATTCCTGCTATCTGACATATGTTGGGTGACTTATTCATGCTATCTGACATATGTTGGGTGACTTATTCCTGCTATCTGACATATGTTGGGTGACTTATTCCTGCTATCTGACATATGTTGGGTGACTTATTCCTGCTATCTGACATATGTTGGGTGACTTATTCCTGCTATCTGACATATGTTGGGTGACTTATTCCTGCTATCTGACATATGTTGGGTGACTTATTCCTGCTATCTGACATATGTTGGGTGACTTATTCCTGCTATCTGACATATGTTGGGTGACTTATTCCTGCTATCTGACATATGTTGGGTGACTTATTCCTGCTATCTGACATATGTTGGGTGACTTATTCCTGCTATCTGACATATGTTGGGTGACTTATTCCTGCTATCTGACATATGTTGGGTGACTTATTCCTGCTATCTGACATATGTTGGGTGACTTATTCCTGCTATCTGACTAATGTTGGGTGACTTATTCCTGCTATCTGACTAATGTTGGGTGACTTATTCATGCTATCTGACATATGTTGGGTGACTTATTCCTGCTATCTGACATATGTTGGGTGACTTATTCCTGCTATCTGACATATGTTGGGTGACTTATTCCTGCTATCTGACATATGTTGGGTGACTTATTCCTGCTATCTGACATATGTTGGGTGACTTATTCCTGCTATCTGACCTAATGTTGGGTGACTTATTCCTGCTATCTGACATATGTTGGGTGACTTATTCCTGCTATCTGACATATGTTGGGTGACTTATTCCTGCTATCTGACTAATGTTGGGTGACTTATTCCTGCTATCTGACTAATGTTGGGTGACTTATTCCTGCTATCTGACATATGTTGGGTGACTTATTCCTGCTATCTGACATATGTTGGGTGACTTATTCCTGCTATCTGACATATGTTGGGTGACTTATTCCTGCTATCTGACTAATGTTGGGTGACTTATTCCTGCTATCTGACATATGTTGGGTGACTTATTCCTGCTATCTGACATATGTTGGGTGACTTATTCCTGCTATCTGACATATGTTGGGTGACTTATTCTTGCTATCTGACTAATGTTGGGTGACTTATTCCTGCTATCTGACTAATGTTGGGTGACTTATTCCTGCTATCTGACATATGTTGGGTGACTTATTCATGCTATCTGACTAATGTTGGGTGACTTATTCATGCTATCTGACATATGTTGGGTGACTTATTCCTGCTATCTGACATATGTTGGGTGACTTATTCCTGCTATCTGACATATGTTGGGTGACTTATTCCTGCTATCTGACATATGTTGGGTGACTTATTCCTGCTATCTGACATATGTTGGGTGACTTATTCCTGCTATCTGACATATGTTGGGTGACTTATTCCTGCTATCTGACTAATGTTGGGTGACTTATTCCTGCTATCTGACATAATGTTGGGTGACTTATTCATGCTATCTGACATATGTTGGGTGACTTATTCCTGCTATCTGACATATGTTGGGTGACTTATTCCTGCTATCTGACATATGTTGGGTGACTTATTCCTGCTATCTGACTAATGTTGGGTGACTTATTCCTGCTATCTGACATATGTTGGGTGACTTATTCCTGCTATCTGACATATGTTGGGTGACTTATTCCTGCTATCTGACATATGTTGGGTGACTTATTCCTGCTATCTGACTAATGTTGGGTGACTTATTCCTGCTATCTGACATATGTTGGGTGACTTATTCCTGCTATCTGACATATGTTGGGTGACTTATTCCTGCTATCTGACATATGTTGGGTGACTTATTCTTGCTATCTGACTAATGTTGGGTGACTTATTCCTGCTATCTGACTAATGTTGGGTGACTTATTCCTGCTATCTGACATATGTTGGGTGACTTATTCCTGCTATCTGACATATGTTGGGTGACTTATTCATGCTATCTGACATATGTTGGGTGACTTATTCCTGCTATCTGACTAATGTTGGGTGACTTATTCCTGCTATCTGACATATGTTGGGTGACTTATTCCTGCTATCTGACATATGTTGGGTGACTTATTCATGCTATCTGACATATGTTGGGTGACTTATTCCTGCTATCTGACATATGTTGGGTGACTTATTCCTGCTATCTGACATATGTTGGGTGACTTATTCCTGCTATCTGACTAATGTTGGGTGACTTATTCCTGCTATCTGACTAATGTTGGGTGACTTATTCCTGCTATCTGACATATGTTGGGTGACTTATTCCTGCTATCTGACATATGTTGGGTGACTTATTCCTGCTATCTGACATATGTTGGGTGACTTATTCCTGCTATCTGACTAATGTTGGGTGACTTATTCCTGCTATCTGACATATGTTGGGTGACTTATTCCTGCTATCTGACATATGTTGGGTGACTTATTCCTGCTATCTGACATATGTTGGGTGACTTATTCCTGCTATCTGACTAATGTTGGGTGACTTATTCCTGCTATCTGACATATGTTGGGTGACTTATTCCTGCTATCTGACATATGTTGGGTGACTTATTCCTGCTATCTGACATATGTTGGGTGACTTATTCCTGCTATCTGACTAATGTTGGGTGACTTATTCCTGCTATCTGACATATGTTGGGTGACTTATTCCTGCTATCTGACATATGTTGGGTGACTTATTCCTGCTATCTGACTAATGTTGGGTGACTTATTCCTGCTATCTGACTAATGTTGGGTGACTTATTCCTGCTATCTGACATATGTTGGGTGACTTATTCCTGCTATCTGACATATGTTGGGTGACTTATTCCTGCTATCTGACATATGTTGGGTGACTTATTCCTGCTATCTGACATATGTTGGGTGGCTTATTCCTGCTATCT
>JABXJD010002460.1:0-7500 GCA_013375575.1 Percina caprodes
CTCTCTCCCTCCTCCTCTCTTTCCTCCCTCCCTCTCTCCCTCCTTCTCTCTCCTCCTCCTCCTCTCTCCCTCCTCCTCTCTTCCTCCTCCTCTCTTCCTCCTCTCCTCCCCTCCTCTCTCCCTCCTCCTCTCTTCCTCCTCCTCTCTTCCTCCTTCCTCCCTCCCTCTCCCTCCTCCTCTCTTCCTCCTCCTCCTCTTCCTCCTCTCTTCCTCCTCCTCTCTCCCTCCTCCTCTCTTCCTCCTCCGTCAGCACACACGAGCAAAAGTTTTTCTCAAACAGATTTTATTCAAACCGATAATTAAAAATACTTTCATCAAGTTTACATTCAGATCAGAAAATCTACACGAGGCGTCCGATCTAATCACCGATGGCCGGGTCCACCCAGGTCCTGAAGCGGCCGGGAGGAAGCGGTGAAGATGGAGGGGGGCGTGATGACGAGGAGGCTCTCAGCAGGAGGTGAACGCCTTCCAGAAGAAGTTCTTGCAGCCGGCTTTTCTCTCTCGGGGGGCGAGCAGCGGCCCCCCCGCGGCGGCTCGCTCCAGGTCCATGCGGACGTCCTCGGGGTCCCCTTCGGCCAGAGGGAAGTCCTCCTCCAGAGCCTCGTTCTCCACCTGCAGGAGGTCGGTGAGCAGCAGCTCGGCCAGCGAGGCTCGAGACATGTCCTGGAAGACACAAACATTACACAAAAATTACACAACAATTACACAAAAATTACACAAAAATTACACAAAAATTACACAAAAATGCTCAGCGGTAGAGCGGTTGCCTGCCAATCGGAAGGTTGGTGGTTCAACTGGCCCTGCAGTCCCATGTTGAAGTGTCCTCTGTTAAGACACTGAACCCCGAGTGAGTGTGTGTGTGTGTGTGTATGTGTGTGTGTGTGTGTGTGTGTGTGTGTGTGATGGTGACAACATGAAGACGACATGAGGGCAACATGAAGACAACATGAGGACAACATGAGGACAACATGTGGACAAAATGAAGACAACATGAGGACAACATGAGGACAAAATGAAGACAACATGAGGACAACATGAGGACAACATGAGGACAACATGAGGGCAACCTGAGGGCAACATGAGGACAAAATGAAGACAACATGAGGACAACATGAGGACAACATGTGGACAACATGAAGACAACATGAGGACAACATGAGGGCAACATGAGGACAACATGAAGACAACATGAGGGCAACATGAGGACAACATGAAGACAACATGAGGACAACATGAGGACAACATGAGGACAACATGAGGACAACATGAAGACAACATGAGGACAACATGAGGACAACATGAGGACAACATGAGGACAACATGAGGGCAACATGTGGACAACATGAAGACAACATGAAGACAACATGAGGGCAACATGAAGACAACATGAAGACAACATGAAGACAACATGAGGACAACATGAAGACAACATGAGTTGGGGTGTTGGGGCCGTGTGACGGACTGTAACGCCCTGGAGGACGTCCTCTGGACCACTGGTCAGAAAGTAACAACATGCTGAATAACGCCTGTGGGCTTCATCTTTTAAAGATATCTTTCATATTTTATTATTTATATTTATTAAATTTGACCTTTTCAGTTTTTATCACAAAAACATCAAAAAAGCACCCGCAACATTAAAAATGACAGAAATGTGTGAAACAGTGTTATTACAGTGTAATAATGTTTTTAAATAATGTGAAACAGTGTTATTACAGTGTAATAATGTTTTTAAATAATGTCTGAAACAGTGTTATTACAGTGTAATAATGTTTTTAAATAATGTCTGAAACAGTGTTATTACAGTGTAATAATGTTTTTAAATAATGTCTGAAACAGTGTTATTACAGTGTAATAATGTTTTTAAATAATGTCTGAAACAGTGTTATTACAGTGTAATAGTGTTTTTAAATAATGTCTGAAACAGTGTTATTACAGTGTAATAATGTTTTTAAATAATGTCTGAAACAGTGTTATTACAGTGTAATAATGTTTTTAAATAATGTCTGAAACAGTGTTATTACAGTGTAATAATGTTTTTAAATAATGTCTGAAACAGTGTTATTACAGTGTAATAATGTTTTTAAATAATGTCTGAAACAGTGTTATTACAGTATTATAATGTTTTTTCTTTCATGGTGACGGGGTTAAAGGACTCACACAGACAGCGCGTGACAGCGAAGATTCAGAGAGGACATCAACAGCTGGAGGACGATGTCACCGCAACACGAAGCAGATCTCTGTCTCTGTCTCTCTCTCTCTGTCTCTCTCTCTGTCTCTCTGTCTCTCTCTCTCTCTCTCTCTCTGTCTCTCTGTCTCTCTGTCTCTCTGTCTCTCTGTCTCTGTCTCTGTCTCTGTCTCTCTGTCTCTGTCTCTGTCTCTGTCTCTGTCTCTGTCTCTCTGTCTCTGTCTCTGTCTCTCTGTCTCTGTCTCTGTCTCTCTGTCTCTCTGTCTCTGTCTCTGTCTCTCTGTCACTGTCTCTCTCTCTCTCTGTCTCTCTCTGTCTCTGTCTCTCTGTCTCTCTGTCTCTGTCTCTGTCTCTCTGTCTCTGTCTCTGTCTCTGTCTCTCTGTCACTCTGTCTCTCTGTCTGTCTCTGTCTCTCGGTTGTGTGTGTGTGTGTGTGTGTGTGTGTGTGTGTGTGTTTCTGAGTGTGTGTGTGTGTGTGTTTCTGAGTGTGTGTGTGTGTGTGTTTCTGAGTGTGTGTGTGTGTGTGTGTGTGTGTGTGTGTGTGTGTGTGTCTCTGAGTGTGTGAGTGGGTGTGTGTGTGTGTGTGTGTGTGTGTGTGTGTGTGTGTGTGTGTGTGTGTGTGTGTCCGACCTGTTTGGAGCCCTGCAGCAGGGGGTGCAGCAGCAGCCGGAGTTTGAGTCCCTCAGGCGGCGGAGGAGCAGCTGATGGAGGCGGTGAGGGAGAGGAGGAGGAGGAGGAGGTGGGAGGAACACAGCATCTTCATCACCTGTCTGTCTCTCTGTCTGTCTCTCTGTCTCTCTCTCTGTCTCTCTCTGTCTCTCTCTCTGTCTCTGTCTCTCTGTCTCTCTCTCTGTCTCTCTCTGTCTGTCTCTCTGTCTCTCTCTCTGTCTGTCTCTCTGTCTGTCTCTCTGTCTCTCTGTCTGTCTCTCTGTGTCTCTGTCTGTCTCTCTGTCTCTCTGTCTGTCTGCGTGAGGGTTGGAGGATCTTCTGAGTCCGGGTCCTGCAAGGCCCTGCGTCTCTTATACCCCGATGACGCACAGATTAGATCAGAGCGTGCCTCTGCAGGAGAGGAGAGGGTGAGTGATGATGTTTCTTCCCCCCCTCTTCCTCCTCCTCCTCCCCCACCCCCCCTTTAGTGAAATGACCCGTTTATCTCTTTTCTTTCCCCTCCTGCTGCTCTCAGTCAGTTGTCAGAGTTTCTCAGCTGGAGGCCTGCGGACCCCAGAGGGACGCTGAGTGTTCTTTATGGCACGGGGGTCTGATTCATTATTATTATTATTATTATTATTATTATTATTATTATTATTATTATTATCATTATTATTATTATTATTATTATTATTATTATTATTATTATTATTATTATTATTATTATTATTATTATTATTATTATTATTATTATTATTATTATTATTATTATTATTTTATTATTATTATTATTATTATTATTATTATTATCATTGATTTTATTATTATTATTATCATTGATTTTATTATTATTATTATTATTATTATTATTATTATTATTATTATTATTATTATCATTGATTTTATTATTATTATTATTATTTATTATTATTATTATTATTATTATTATTATTATTATTATTATTATTATTATTATTATTATTATTATTGATTTTACGGATGGTACTCAAGTCTTTATCTGACCGAATGAATGTGTTCAAGTACACACACAGACACACACACATACACTCAGAAACACACACACACAAATACACACACACAGAGACACACAAAGAGACACACACACACACACATAGAGACACACACACACATAGATACACACACACACAAAAAGAGACACACACACACACACACACACACACACACATAGAGACACACACACATAGAGACACACACACACACACACACACATAGAGACACACACACATAGAGACACACACACACACACACACACATAGAGACACACACACACAGACTTATCTCTGCTCACAGATTTCTCAGCAGCTACTAATAGTTCCTCCTTTAATGAATTCATCCTCCATTCACATTAGGTTAGAGAGAGAGAGGGGGAGAGAGGGGGAGAGAGGGGGAGAGGGGGAGAGGGGGAGAGGGGGAGAGAGGGAGAGAGGGGGAGAGAGGGGGAGAGAGGGAGAGAGGGGAGAGAGGGGGAGAGAGGGAGGGGAGAGAGGGAGAGAGGGGGGAGAGAGGGGGAGAGAGGGAGGGGAGAGAGGGGGGAGAGAGGGAGGGGAGAGAGGGAGAGAGGGGGGAGAGAGGGGGGAGAGAGGGGAGAGAGAGAGGGGGAGAGAGGGGGAAAAAGGGAGAGAGAAGAGAGAGATAGAGGAGAGAGGGTGGACAGAGAGAGGGGAGAGAGAGGAGAGAGGAGAGAGGAGAGAGAGGAGAGAGAGAGAGGGGGGAGAGAGGGGGGAGAGAGTGGAGAGAGAGGGGGGAAAAGGGAGAGAGAGGAGAGAAATAGAGGAGAGAGGGGGGACAGAGAGGGGGGGAGAGAGGGAGAGAGAGGGGGAGAGAGGAGAGAGAGGAGAGAAATAGAGGAGAGAGGGGGGACAGAGAGGGGGGAGAGAGGGGATAGAGAGAGGGGGGAGAGAGGAGAGAGGATGGATGGAAAAGGGGAAGGAAGGAAAGGGGAAGGAAGGAAAGAAGACAGAATGTAAGGAGAGTAAGGAGAGTAAGGAGGGAAGAGGAAAGGAAGTATGTAGGGAGGGAAAGAAGAGAAGGAAAGGAGGCAAGGATGGAAAGGGAAGAAGGAGGGATGAAAGAAAGCAGGAGTTAGTTTCCTGTCCCAGAGAGTAAACTACCTCATGTTGTCCTCATGTTGTCCTCATGTTGTCCTCATGTTGTCCTCATGTTGTCTTCATGTTGTCTTCATGTTGTCTTCATGTTGTCCTCATGTTGTCCTCATGTTGTCCCCATGTTGTCCTCATGTTGTCCTCATGTTGTCTTCATGTTGTCCTCATGTTGTCCCCATGTTGTCCCCATGTTGTCCCCATGTTGTCCCCATGTTGTCCTCATGTTGTCCTCATGTTGTCTTCATGTTGTCCTCATGTTGTCTTCATGTTGTCTTCATGTTGACCTCATGTTGTCCTCATGTTGTCTTCATGTTGCCCTCATGTTGTCCTCATGTTGCCCTCATGTTGTCCTCATGTTGTCTTCATGTTGTCTTCATGTTGTCTTCATGTTGTCCTCATGTTGTCCTCATGTTGTCTTCATGTTGTCTTCATGTTGTCTTCATGTTGTCCTCATGTTGTCTTCATGTTGTCCTCATGTTGTCCTCATGTTGTCTTCATGTTGTCCTCATGTTGCCCTCATGTTGTCTTCATGTTGTCCTCATGTTGTCTTCATGTTGTCCTCATGTTGTCCACATGTTGTCCTCATGTTGTCCTCATGTTGTCCTCATGTTGTCTTCATGTTGTCCTCATGTTGCCCTCATGTTGTCCTCATGTTGTCCTCATGTTGTCTTCATGTTGTCCACATGTTGTCCTCATGTTGTCGTCATGTTGTCGTCATGTTGTCTTCATGTTGTCTTCATGTTGTCCTCATGTTGCCGCCATGTTGTCCTCATGTTGTCTTCATGTTGTCCTCATGTTGTCCTCATGTTGTCTTCATGTTGTCTTCATGTTGTCCTCATGTTATCCTCATGTTGTCTTCATGTTGTCCTCATGTTGTCCTCATGTTGTCTTCATGTTGTCTTCATGTTGCCCTCATGTTGTCCTCTTGTTGTCTTCATGTTGTCCTCATGTTGTCCTCATGTTGTCCTCATGTTGTCTTCATGTTGTCCTCATGTTGCCCTCATGTTGTCCTCATGTTGTCTTCATGTTGTCCTCATGTTGCCCTCATGTTGTCCTCATGTTGTCTTCATGTTGTGCTCATGTTGTCTTCATGTTGTCTTCATGTTGTCTTCATGTTGTCCTCATGTTGTCCTCATGTGGTCTTCATGTTGTCCTCATGTTGTCTTCATGTTGTCCTCATGTTGTCCTCATGTTGTCTTCATGTTGTCCTCATGTTGTCTTCATGTTGTCCTCATGTTGTCTTCATGTTGTCCTCATGTTGTCCTCATGTTGTCTTCATGTTGTCCTCATGTTTTCCTTATGTTGTCTTCTGTAAACTAAAGTTAATAAGTTAGTGTTACGTAGTGTTAAACGTCAAAAAAAGGACGCAAACCAATTTTAAATTGTATACTAATGCAGAATAAGCTAAGTTTGGACACTTTTCTCCCACAATGCATTGCACAGAATCGTAGACTGAGAACCTTCCGAGAGGAAGACGTCAGTCGTCAGGACTAACTGCAGACGACGGACATTTCACACCTGTCCAACAACGTTACCGTGGCGACAGCTGCTGTCAGTTTCTGACAGCCGATTGGTTCGGCCTGTTGCACGGGTTACAACAGCAGACCTGAAGTCGGGTCTTCGTCGTGCCGCCAGTCCCTCCAGGAAGACGCCGTCATGTGATCACATGACTCAACGCATAATCTGCCAACGTCTGCATATGGATGCAGGGGGGGGGGGGCATGATGTCATAATCCTGCATTTTCCTTGCAAAAACGTCACAAATATTTGTGTATAATATACATATATATACACACATATATACATATATATACACACATATATATATATATATATACACACATATATATATATATGTGTATATATGTATATATATGTATACATATATATACATATATTAAATACATGGAGTCTTTACATGGAGTCTATATATATATATATATACATAGTGTACAGGAACAACTTCCTGTACACTTCCATCATCACTTCCTGTTCACTTCCTGTCTGCTGCGCTCATTCGTCACCTGCTGATACCAACTGTAAGTCTGGCCTTTGATTTCTACCTGATCCCCACGTGTGTGTGTGTGTGTGTGTGTGTGTGTGTGTGTGTGTGTGTGTGTGTGTGTGTGTGTGTGTGTCACACATTTACATCTCTAATGTCTCCTCTAATGTCTCCTCTCCTCTAATGTCTCCTCTAATGTCTCCTCTCCTCTAATGTCTCCTCTAATGTATCCTCTCCTCTAATGTCTCCTCTCCTCTAAAGTCTCCTCTAATGTCTCCTCTAATGTCTCCTCTCCTCTAATGTCTCCTCTAATGTCTCCTCTCCTCTAAAGTCTCCTCTAATGTCTCCTCTCCTCTAATGTCTCCTCTAATGTCTCCTCTCCTCTAAAGTCTCCTCTAATGTCTCCTCTAATGTCTCCTCTCCTCTAATGTCTCCTCTAATGTCTCCTCTCCTCTAATGTCTCCTCTAATGTCTCCTCTCCTCTAAAGTCTCCTCTAATGTCTCCTCTAATGTCTCTTCTA
>JABXJD010002460.1:22500-45000 GCA_013375575.1 Percina caprodes
CACACAGTATCAGAGTACAAGTACACGAGGAGAGTATGTACAACGGGGGGGGGGGGCCTACTGGCTGTTGGAGGAACTGCAGCTTCTTCTCTGGGCTCTTCCAGCTCTGTACTGAAGCTCAGGCTGTAATAGTAGTATTTATCTAAGCTCTGCTGTGCCCTGCTACGTCCTGCTGGGCCTTGTAATGCCCCACAGTGTCCTGCTATGCCATGAACTACTACAAAGAACTACTACAAACTATTATTTTTTGTGACTGTTATTGCCACTCTTCATTCTAACCCCAACCGGTCGTCAGACACCGCCCACCAAGAGCCTGGGTCTGGGTCTGGGTCTGGGTCTGTCCGAGGTTTCTTCCTAAAAGGGAGTTTTTCCTCGCCACTGTCGCATTGTTGCTTGCTCTGGAGGGAACTACTAGAACTGTTGGGTCCTTGTGGGTTCTGGAGGTAGTCTGTATCTGGTCTGGACCTGCAATATCTGTAAAGTGTCTCGAGATAACGTTTGTTATGAATTGATACTATAAATAAAATTGAATTGAATTGAATTATCAGTAGTAGTACTAGTAGTAGTACTAGTAGTAGTAGTAGTTAGCGTTAGCAGCAGTGGCATTTACAGCAGGAGGGTTGTTTTGGGGGTCACAGTTGCTTCATACAGACTCGACAGCGGCTGATCAGATTCCCGGAAACTTTCCTTTTTCAGTCTGAGGCTTCGGTTTGCTGCAGAACACACACACACACACACACACACACACACACACACAGACACAGACACACACACAGACACACACACACACACACACACACAGACACACAGACACACACACACAGACACACACACACACATACACAGACACACACACACATACACACACACACACACACACACACACACACACACACACACATACACACACACACACACACACACACATACACACACTCACACAGAGACACACACACACACACACACACACACACACACACACACACATACACACACACACACACACACAGACACACACACAGACACACACACACTCACACACAGACACACACACACAGACACACACACACTCACACAGAGACACACACACAGAGACACACACACACACACAGTTACAGGACAGAGAGAGAAATAAGCGCTGAAAATTTCAACGTTAAAAATATCTAAAAACTTATTTAACATTTTAAAAATGCACAACACTGAAGAATCAACATTCAGGTCGCAACACGTTCAGGTACGCAACACGCCCAGGTACGCAACACGTTCAGGTACGCAAACACGCTCAGGTACGCAACACGTCCAGGCATCGCAATATCAGAAAAAAGCGATAAAAATGTTGAAAAAGTGACCAAAACTTTTTTTTCTTAAGGGGAACATGAGGGTTAAAAACATAACTCAGGACCTGAAGGACAAACGACTGAAACTAAATCTTAAAAAGTTCGATGTCCTTCTGCACGTTGCTCTCTTGTGATCAGTTTTACTATTGGAGTTCAGCAGCTTGATAGAGGTTAGCGTACCTGAATGTGTTGCGTACCTGGATGTGTTGCGTACCTGGATGTTTTGTGTACCTGAACATTTTGCGTACCTGAATGTTTTGCGTACCTGAACGTGTTGCGTACCTGGATGTGTTGTGCCTGAATGTTTGCGTACCTGGAAGTGTTGCGTACCTGAACGTGTTGGCGTGACCTGCACGTATTGCGTACCTGAATGTGTTGCGTACCTGGACATGTTGCACCTGAACATTTTGCGTACCTGGACATGTTGCGTACCTGAACGTTTTGCGTACCTGGATGTTTTGCATACCTGGATGTGTTGCGTACCAAACGTGTTGTGTACATGGATGTGTTGCGCGACTGAACGCTTTTGCGTACATGACTATTTTGCCTACTTGGATGTTTTGCGATCTGAACGTTTTTTATGCCTGAATATTTTGCATACCTGAATGTTTTGCGTACCTGAATGTTTTGCGTACCTGAATGTTTTGCGTACCTGAACGTGTTGCGTAGCAGGACGTGTTGCGCACCTGGATGTTTTGCGTACCTGAATGTTTTATGCATCGATGTTTGCGTACCTGGATGTTTGCGTATCTGAATGTTTTGCGTACCTGGACGTGTTGCGTACCTGGATGTGTTGCGTACCTGGACATGTTGCGTACCTGAACGCTTTTGCATATCTGAACGTTTTACATACCTGGATGTTTTGCGTACCTGATTATTTTGCGTACTTGGATGTTTTGCGTCTCTGAACGTTTTGCGTACCTGAATATTTTGCATACCTGAACGTTTTGCGTACCTGGATGTCATGTTGTGTAGCTGAGCATGTTGATGCTACTGTGCTGTATCTGAACATGGTGAAAACAACGTTGTGTACTTGAAGGTGTGCTTCCAGGTGTGTCGTACCTGAACATGTCGAGGGGGTTGAGCGCAGCCAGCCAGTAGCTACGAGTCGGTGTAGTAGTTGCAGGTTCCTCTGCCGTGACACTCGATGAAGGGAATCTTCCGGAAGTTTTCCAGACAGGACCCGGGAGAGGCCAGAGGCTGACCTGAGCCCTCCGCCCCCACTCCAGTTTCCTGGACACCAGCATCAACAGTGTCAAAGGTCAAAGGTCAACTCACACATGTTGATGTTTCTCTGAGGAGATCTGACCCCTCTCTGATCCAGGATAAGGTATATATAAATATATATATATATACCTTATCTACTTACAGTATATATACATATATACTTACAGTAGGATTAAGAAAGTGTGCATTATTATTATTATTGTTGTTGTTGTTTTTGTTGTTATTATTGTTGTTATTATTGTTATTATCTCACCATGACAAAGGAGTAGCCGAACCAGAGGGAGTCCCAGCCCGAGGGACAGGCCGGAACGTCGCTGGTCTGACTGTGGACCGCGATCATGTTGGCTCTGGCCTCGCATACAGAACACCTTCAACACACACACACAGACACACACACACACACACACACACTTTAGTTTAGAAGCATTTTGTGTGTGTGGCTGTGTGTGTGTGTGTGTGTGTGTGTGTGTGTGTGTGTGTGTGTGTGTGTGTGTGTGTGTGTGTGTGTGTGTGTGTGTGTGTGTGTGGTACCGGCTGATGTAAGTCCTCAGTGAATCCCCAGAGATCAGCGGCATGTTGGCTGGCAGCGGTTCGTCGGTGGACAGCCAATAGGAGTAGTCGTTCGCAGGCGTAGCGACAGGTGTTGTCGGTGTTACAGAACAGGAAGGGCATGGTGGTGAAGCGAGGTAGACAACTACCTAATGTCCCTGGAGAGAGAGAAGACCTTTATATAGACCTTAGTGGTCCCTAATACTGTATCTGAAGTCTCTTTATATAGACCTAGTGGTCCTAATACTGGATCTGAAGTCTCTTTATATAGACCTTAGTGGTCCCTAATGCTGTATCTGAAGTCTCTTTATATAGACCTTAGTGGTCCCCTAATACTGTATCTGAAGTCTCTTTTATATAGACCTTAGTGGTCCATAATACTGTATCTGAAGTCTCTTTATATAGACCTTAGTGGTCCCTAATACTGTATCTGAAGTCTCTTTTATATAGACCTTAGTGGTCCCTGTACTGTATCTGTCTCTTTATATAGACCTTAGTGGTCCCTAATACTGTATCTGAAGTCTCTTTATATAGACCTTAGTGGTCCCTAATACTGTATCTGAAGTCTCTTTATATAGACCTTAGTGGTCCCTAATACTGTATCTGAAGTCTCTTTATATAGACCTTAGTGGTCCCTAATACTGTATCTGAAGTCTCTTTATATAGACCTTAGTGGTCCCCTAATACTGTATCTGAAGTCTCTTTATATAGACCTTAGTGGTCCCTAATGCTGTATCTGAAGTCTCTTTATATAGACCTTAGTGGTCCCTAATACTGTATCTGAAGTCTCTTTATATAGACCTTAGTGGTCCCTAATACTGTATCTGAAGTCTCTTTTATATAGACCTTAGTGGTCCATAATACTGTATCTGAAGTCTCTTTATATAGACCTTAGTGGTCCCTAATACTGTATCTGAAGTCTCTTTTATATAGACCTTAGTGGTCCCTAATACTGTATCTGAAGTCTCTTTATATAGACCTTAGTGGTCCCTAATACTGTATCTGAAGTCTCTTTATATAGACCTTAGTGGTCCCTAATACTGTATCTGAAGTCTCTTTATATAGACCTTAGTGGTCCCTAATACTGTATCTGAAGTCTCTTTATATAGACCTTAGTGGTCCCCTAATACTGTATCTGAAGTCTCTTTTATATAGACCTTAGTGGTCCCAATGCTATAGGATTAGTTGTAGGCGATGGACGTACCCAGGTCCTGTCCGTGAGCGCGGTTGTTCCCGTTGATGAACAGCAGCGAGTAGCCGCTGTACATCTGAGTGGATCCTGCAGGGCATTGTGGGATCGAGACGGTCTGGCTGTGTTTGGTGAACAGGAAGCCGTCGGGCTCATTGGCGTCTCTGCAGGGACCCGGTAGACCGGCAACACCTTTAGCACCCACAGGACCTCGTGAACCTGCAACACCTATCAACATAAAGTCAGATCTGGGTCAACCCTTGTGTGGTCTACCCGTCTAAATTGACATGAGGACAACATGAGAACACCATGAAGACAACATGAGGGCAACATGAGGACAACATGACGACAACATGAAGACAATTTGAGGACAACATGAGGACAACATGAGGACAATATGAGGGCAACATGAGGACAACAGGAGGACAATAGGAGGACAACAGGAGGGCAACATGAGGACAACATGAGGGCAACATGAGGACAACATGAAGACAACATGAGGACAACATGAGGGCAACATGAAGAAGGACAACATGAGGACAACAGGAGGGCAACATGAGGACAACATGAAGACAACATGAGGACAACATGAGGGCAACATGAGAACAACATGAAGACAACATGAGGGGACAACAATCAACGGTGTTGATTTTCTATTTTGACGGGAAGACAACACGAGGGTTAAGAATGGGTTCTCCACTTATTATGGAAGGTCCAGAGAAGACAAGACTGTTCAACAGAAGACAGGAGACATGAGACAGAAGACAGGAGACAGGAGACAGAATATCGGACTTCGTACCTTTTGCTCCATGGGGTCCGCGGTCTCCCCGACCCCCTTTCAGTCCAGGAAGACCATCTCGTCCTCTGGGACCAACCGTCCCTATGAAGCCCTTTAAACCTGCGGAACAACACAGCCGATACATATGAATAGTTGGTGATTTCCAAATCATAACATATATATATATATATATATATATATATATATATATATATATACATATATATATATATATATATATATATATATATATATATATATATATATATATATATATATATATATATATATGCTTCAACCCCTGCTGAAGATTGGAACTGAAATATTATTCCAGACTCACCTGGACCTCCAGGCGTTCCTTGGGCCCCTGGTAGTCCTGTCGGTCCTGGTTTCCCTTTCCTCCAGGGGGCCTTGGTCTCCAGGCACCAGATTCACCACTGAGTGGGTGTCATTCCCTCTCTGGCCTGCAGGGGGAATTCAGGAGAATACCCCATAGGATTAGTATTAGTATTCGTATTGGTATTAGTATTGTGTGAGTCAGTGTGTTACCTCTCCTCCAGGTGGTCCTGGAGGTCCTGGTGAGCCCTGGTCCCCTGGTGGTCCGGTACCCCCTTCATACCTGGAAAAGAAGACCAGAGTCCAGAAAGCAGCCAAAAACATCTAGATTAATTTTATATTCAGAAAACTAATATGGAAGAAACAGATATAATAGATTATATATTCCATAGATGGATAAATTACAAGAGAGACAGAGAGACAGCGAGAGAGAGTGAGAGAGACAGAGAGAGAGAAAGACAGAAAGAGAGACACAGAGAGAGGGACAAAGACAGAGAGAGACAGAGAGAGAGTGAGAGAGAGAGAGACAGAGAGAGACAGACAGAGAGACAGAGAGACAGAGAGACAGACAAAGAGACAGAGAGAGAGGTCTTAGTGTTAGTAGTGTAGTAGTTTTACGTTAAAGGACATTATTTCATTAGTTTATTACGACGTGTTCAGGACATCTTTTACTCAACAAGTTATGTCCCTTGTTTTTATTTTATGTCCTTTTATGGACACAAAGGACAAAAGCCGTTGTGACAGCCCTCCTGTACATGTACATGTGAGTACTCTTAGGTCTTACCAACTGGTCCCGTGACACCAGGGTCCCCATCCGGCCTTTCTGTCCACATGGACCTGGTGGTCTTTCTTCACCCTGTCGTCAACAACAACAACAACAACAGCGGGATTAAAGACACTCACTAAGGGTTTAGATCTCAGACTACATCCAGATCCAGATTTTAACCATGGGGTGTACTGACCGGCTTGCCTCGAGGACCAGGGTCACCACGGAAACCAGGTGGTCCTTGGCAACCTGTGGCTCCTTTAGAACCCTTCTCTCCTTTAAAACCAGGACCTGGAGGACCAGGAGGACCTCGAAAGCCCTGTGGACCTACAGAGAGACACAGCAGTTAGATGTCCTGCTGTCTCCTTAGTGAGTCCTGCGCTGGACCCCCCATGTGTGATTTCTTCATTAATGAGGTTCATTGTACCGCTCAGTAAAATGTACAAAGTTAAAAATGACGTCATCCTTCAGGTATCCCCGATGACATCATCCAACGGCGATACCTGAAGGATGACATCATCCTTCAGTCTTCATGAGGAAGAACTCAGAGTATTCAGTCATCGTTTTCGTCTATAGACTCAAAGTGTCTCGTCACCTTTGGGTCCCGGTTGTCCTGCGACTCCATTCTCTCCTTTGCCTCCTTCAATGCAGGCTCCGTCTGTGCCAGGCCAACCAGGAGGACCGGGGGGGCCAGGAGCACCGTGACACCCTGGGGCTCCCCCAGGACCAGGAGGACCAGGTGGACCACAGGCACCAGGAGGACCCTTGTCCCCAACACATCCTGTGGACACCAGAGGACAAGCCAGATTTTATGTCCTCTCATTTCAACCCGACTGGCAACTTAACTCAAAGCCCGACCGATATATCGGCCGATATTAGACATCGTATCGGTATTTATAATGGCCGTCACCCTGTTAGTGATGGCGTTGCATAGTCTGTCCACCAGAGGACGCTCTACAACGTCCCTGTTAGTGATGCCGTTGCATAGTCTGTCCACCAGAGGACGCTCTACAACGTCCCTGTTAGTGATGGCGTTGCATAGTCTGTCCACCAGAGGACGCTCTACAACGTCCCTGTTAGTGATGGCGTTGCATAGTCTGTCCACCAGAGGACGCTCTACAACGTCCCTGTTAGTGATGGTGTTGCATAGTCTGTCCACCAGAGGACGCTCTACAACGTCCCTGTTAGTGATGGCGTTGCATAGTCTGTCCACCAGAGGACGCTCTACAACGTCCCTGTTAGTGATGGCGTTGCATAGTCTGTCCACCAGAGGACGCTCTACAACGTCCCTGTTAGTGTACATTTTATCTATCGGAACTTAAATATCTTTTGATGTTCTGTTGTTATTATCATATTAATTTAGTGAGAACTCATTACTTACTACAAATAACTAATATTAGGGAAATCTATGTTTTGTAACGCTTCTGGATATTTTAAATATATATCGGCATGTCAGAATTTTAAATAACCAAATATTTGTATTGATATCGGCTTTAAAACTCCTTCATCGGTCGGGGTCCAAATTTAACTCATAATCACAGGTGAGGACTCACCAGGTGGACCTGTCTTCCCATCTGTGCCCCGGGGTCCGATTCCAGGAGCTGGGGAAAGAAAACCAACCAATCAGAGATCAGATATATGTATATTTATACTAATGGAGAGATGTCAGAGTGGGGGGGGGGCTGCCCATGGAAAGGTGCCCCGAGCAGTTGGGGGTTCGGTGCCTTGCTCAAGAGCACCTTGGCAGTGCCCAGGAGGTGAACTGGCCCCTCTCCAGCTACCAGTCCACCACCATACTTTGGTCCGAACTGGGACTTGAACCAGCTCCCTACAAACTGAGCTACTGCCACCCTTTACCAGGGCAGTGCAGGGCCTGGGATCAAACCACCAACCTTCCCATTGGCAGGCAACCGCTCTACCACTGAGCAAAAGCTGCCCCAAATAGCCCCCGCTGACCACAAGAGGCATGAAACACGCTCTATGTCCACTCAGAATAAAGATGGTGGCTGATCATCCAGTCTGGTCTCCTACCTCCCATGGCTCCTTTCTCTCCTGGAGGTCCAGGTATCCCATCCTGCCCCTGCGTTCCTCTGGGACCAGCTGGGCCTGGATCTCCAGGAGCCCCCTTGTTACCTGAAAACAAAGACATTATGAACCCACTGAGAGGAGAGACATGGATGCAGTACTGATGTCGTTTTTAACAGTTGACGTTTTTAACTACTACAACTTTGCTTCCTGTACCTGTGAGGCCGGCGGGTCCTGCAGGGCCGTTTCCCCTGAGGACCATTACAACCCTTTTCACCAGGAGACCCAGGAGGACCTGAGACAGAGAAACAGACAAAGAGACAGGTTGATTGAGTGTCACGGCACAAGCTTTCCTATAGGCTGCCGGGTTGAGGTGGGCGGGGCCTACCTGCGTCACACAGCTCACAAAGAGAAAGTTAAGAAACTGAGAGGAGAGTCGGAGATGGACGAGAAAGATCTGAATGTCGTGATGAACATTGAAGTCGTCAATGTCTAAAAGCGCCAACGCACCAACCTGGTAACCAGCAGTGTGGATCTGAGATGAAGATTTAGAAACTCTGAGTGTGTGTGTGTGTGTGTGTGTGTGTGTGATGTATAGAGGAATCAAACCTCTGCATCCCGGGAGTCCAGAATCTCCTTTGGGGCCACAGGGGCCACAGTTTCCTGGAGGACCAACGGTTCCCTGTTTCCTGGAGGCCCCTTCATACCCACACATCCTGAAAATCCCTGATTTCCCTGAGAGAAGAACCCAGGAGGAGGAGAACCGAGGAGAAGAAACGAGGAGGAGGAGGAGGAGAAGGAGAGCCGCGAAGGAGGAGGAGAACCAAGGAAGAGGAGGAGGAGGAGGAGGAGGAGGAGGAGGAGAAGGAGGAGGAGGAGGAGGAGGAAGAGGAAGAGGAAGAGGAGGAGGAGGAGGGAGGAAGAGAGAGGAGGAGGAGGAGGAGAACCAAGGAGGAGGAGGAGGAGGAGGAGGAGGAGGAGGAGGAGGAGGAGGAGGAGGAGGAGGAGGAGGAGGAGAAGATAAATATTACACCGTAATGAAATTGCACAGAATTCCAGTTGTCAAGTAATAAATATTAAATATTTAAATGTAGGGGGGTTAGAAAAGGAACATTACCGTGACACGTACCGACCTCCTTACGTCTTTCGTCCTACTCGCTACTCTTACTACTACGTCAACTTACCCCCCCCCCCCGGCTCCTTCCAGACAGACCCCGGGGGGGGGGGTTGGGTTGATTTTTAATGCTGAGAACTGCTTACCAAGCGGTTGAGAGTGAGAATACGTGTGACTCTGTTAGTGTGTAATACCTTCTCTCCTTGGAATCCTTTAGATCCTGGTCCAGGTGGGCTCGGTTCCCCTTTAGCCCCTTTAAGTCCTCCTGGTCCTGGAAATCCTTCTAAACCACGTTCCCCACAAGGCCCGGCATCACCTTTTACACCTTTAAAACCTAGACAGAAAATATATAGCCTCAAATAACGCGCTTGGTTGTCTCCTTTAGCGTCATATAACACGCTTGGTCTCCTTTAGCGTCATATAACACGCTTGGTTGTCTCCTTTAGCGTCATATAACACGCTTGGTCGTCTCCTTTAGCGTCATATAACACGCTTGGTTGTCTCCTTTAGCGTCATATAACACGCTTGGTTGTCTCCTTTAGCGTCATAACACGCTTGGTTGTCTCCTTTAGCGTCATATAACACGCTTGGTCGTCTCCTTCAGCGTCATATAACACGCTTGGTCGCTCCTTTAGCGTCATAACACGCTTGGTTGTCTCCTTTAGCGTCATATAACACGCTTGGTCGTCTCCTTTAGCGTCATAACACGCTTGGTCGTCTCCTTTAGCGTCATATATCACGCTTGGTTGTCTCCTTTAGCGTCATATAACACGCTTGGTTGTCTCCCTTTAGGGTCATATAACACGCTTGGTCGCTCCTTTAGCGTCATATAACACGCTTGGTTGTCTCCTTTAGCGTCATAACACGCTTGGTCGTCTCCTTTAGCGTCATATAACACGCTTGGTCGTCTCCTTTAGCGTCTTATAACACGCTTGGTTGTCTCTTTCGTCATATAACACGCTTGTTGTCTCCTTTAGGTCATATAACACGCTTGGTCGTCACGCTTGGTCGTCTCCTTTAGCGTCATATAACACGCTTGGTTGTCTCCTTTAGCGTCATATAAGACGCTTGGTTGTTCCCTTAGCGTCATATAACACGCTCGGTTGTCTCCTTAAGCGTTATATAACACACTTGGTTGTTTCCTTTAGGGTCATTTAACACGTTACCTGGCCTCCCCATCGCGCCTTGCATCCCGCTGGGTCCACTAAGACCAGGGGGACCATTCTCTCCGTGTCTGCCCGGGTCTCCTGAAGGTCCTGAAAGACACATTATGATTTGATTGTCATGCAAAATCATGAAAACATGATGTCACCCAGGATTAGAGGCTAAAAAACATCTACAGTAGAATCTACAGGAAATAATGGGACCAGTAGTTTTTGTTCAGGAAGTGGTGTTCACCTTGGGGGCCGCAAGTCCCAGGCCTCCCCGCGCTGCCGTCAAGGCCCTGTGGCCCCTGGATGCCTGTCTCTCCTTTACTGCCAGTGAGACCTGGGGTCCTGAGGGTGAGACAGGAAGCAGACGGATAAGGCACACACAGCTGGAGGATGTCATCACCTGACACACAGCTGGAGGATGTTATCACGTGACACACAGCTGGAGGATGTCATCACATGACACACAGCTGGAGGATGTCATCACCTGACACACAGCTGGAGGATGTTATCACGTGACACACAGCTGGAGGATGTCATCACATGACACACAGCTGGAGGATGTCATCACATGACACACAGCTGGAGGATGTCATCACGTGACACACAGCTGGAGGATGTTATCACGTGACACACAGCTGGAGATGTCATCACATGACACAGCTGGAGGATGTCATCACGTGACACACAGCTGGAGGATGTCATCACCTGACACAGCTGGAGGATGTCATCACGTGACACACAGCTGGAGGATGTTATCACGTGACACACAGCTGGAGGATGTCATCACGTGACACACAGCTGGAGGATGTCATCACATGACACACAGCTGGAGGATGTCATCACGTGACACACAGCTGGAGGATGTCATCACCTGACACACAGCTGGAGGATGTCATCACGTGACACACAGCTGGAGGATGTCATCACGTGACACACAGCTGGAGGATGTCATCACATGACACACAGCTGGAGGATGTCATCACATGACACACAGCTGGAGGATGTCATCACGTGACACAGCTGGACGATGTCATCACGTGACACACAGCTGGAGGATGTCATCACGTGACACACAGCTGGAGGATGTCATCACGTGACACAGCTGGAGGATGTCATCACGTGACACACAGCTGGAGGATGTCATCACATGACACACAGCTGGAGGATGTCATCACGTGACACACAGCTGGAGGACGTCATACGTGACACACAGCTGACGATGTCATCACGTGACAGCTGGAGGATGTCATCACGTGACACACAGCTGGAGGATGTCATCACATGACACAGCTGGAGGATGTCATCACATGACACACAGCTGGAGGATGTCATCACATGACACACAGCTGGAGGATGTCATCACGTGACACACAGCTGGAGGATGTCATCACGACACACAGCTGGAGGATGTCATCACGTGACACACAGCTGGAGGATGTCATCACGTGACACACAGCTGGAGGACGTCATCACGTGACACAGCTGGACGATGTCATCACGTGACACACAGCTGGAGGATGTCATCACGTGACACACAGCTGGAGGATGTCATCACATGACACACAGCTGGAGGATGTCATCACATGACACACAGCTGGAGGATGTCATCACATGACACACAGCTGGAGGATGTCATCACATGACACAGCTGGAGGATGTCATCACATGACACACAGCTGGAGGATGTCATCACGTGACACACAGCTGGACGATGTCATCACGTGACACACAGCTGGAGGATGTCATCACGTGACACACAGCTGGAGGATGTCATCACGTGACACACAGCTGGAGGATGTCATCACATGACACACAGCTGGAGGATGTCATCACGGACACAGCTGGAGGACGTCATCACGTGACTGGAGGATCATCACATGACACACAGCTGGAGGATGTCATCACGTGACACACAGCTGGAGGATGTCATCACGTGACACACAGCTGGACGATGTCATCACATGACACACAGCTGGAGGATGTCATCACGTGACACACAGCTGGAGGATGTCATCACATGACACACAGCTGGAGGATGTCATCACATGACACACAGCTGGAGGATGTCATCACATGACACACAGCTGGAGGATGTCATCACGTGACACACAGCTGGAGGATGTCATCACATGACACACAGCTGGAGGATGTCATCACGTGACACACAGCTGGAGGATGTCATCACATGACACACAGCTGGAGGATGTCATCACATGACACACAGCTGGACGATGTCATCACGTGACACACAGCTGGAGGATGTCATCACGTGACACAGCTGGAGGATGTCATCACATGACACACAGCTGGAGGATGTCATCACGTGACACACAGCTGGAGGATGTCATCACATGACACACAGCTGGAGGATGTCATCACGTGACACACAGCTGGAGGATGTCATCACATGACACACAGCTGGAGGACGTCATCACATGACTTGTAGCAGCAGCACCATAAACTGCCCATTTTATTTATATATATTATATATATATATATATGTCGCCTCATGTTAAGCCCCGCCCTGACTCTACACACGATGTGATTGGTAGTGATGGCCGTATGAAGCCAGCAGATGGCGCTCTCTGTTCAGCATCACGCTGGATTACAGCACCTCAGGCCCTCTCTAAACAGGGGCGCCATCTAGTGGCTGGTTCACCAAGCTTCATCTGGCCGTCACTAGAATCGGCCAGCTCGCGAGCCAACAGAGAGTTGCTAGGCAACCCTGGCTGCAGATCTGGTGCAGGGTCTTCATTTCTGGGCTAGATTTCAGAATCAGAATCAGAAATACTTTATTAGTATAAATATAATATAGAATAAAGAAAGTGTTGGTGTGTAGATGTGGATATTTCACAACTGAAGTAGAACTAGAGTACCAGGGTCTCCAGGGTCGCCAGGATCTCCATACATCTCCACAGTGGTAGGGAATCCTTTGGGTCCGGTTTCTCCCGGTTCCCTGAGGCCCAGGAGGTCCCGGGTAGCTCCTGGTCCCATCAACACCCGTCTCCTGACAGGAAGTCACACACAGGTACAGAAAGAACTGGTTGATTAATTGATTGTTTCACTGACTGGTTGATTGACATGTGACACCTTTGGGTCCTGGTCCTGGCAACTCGGGTTTAAAGGAGGACTCGGTCCATTTCCACATGTAGCTCTGTTTTTTTAAATGTGTAGTTCTGTCAGTAGAGAGAAATGAAACCAGTCGGTGCTGCCGACACCGAGGTATCCTCCTGCTAACGTTAGCTCCAACAGGCTTCAACAGGGCAAGTTATACATGTGTTTAAATTTGGGGAAAACCTTTGGGTCCTGGTGGTCCAGTTTCTCCTGGTTTCCCATCATCCCCTGGACTCCCGAGGGTTTCCTGGAGGACCCACATCTCCTCTGATACCTAACACACACACACACACACACACACACACAACCACGCACGCACACAACCACACATGCACGCACGCACACACACACACACACACAACCACACACACACAACCACACACACGCACGTGGATTAAACGCACGTTACTATACTTGTGAGGATTCTGCATTGAAGTTGTTTTGATAAATACATGAAGTCATATTACTGAAAAGCATTGTGTGTGTGTGTGTGTTTGTGTGTGCGTGGGTGTTTCAGGTTAGTGTGTGTGTGTGTTTCAGTGTGTGTGTGTGCGTGCGTGTTTCAGGTTAGTGTGTGTGTGTGTGTGTGTTTGTGTGTGCGTGTATGTCATGTGTGTGTGTGTGTGTGTGTTTCAGGTGTGTGTGTGTGTGTGTGCGTGCGTGTTTCAGGTTAGTGTGTGTCTGTGTGTGTGTGTTTCAGGTGTGTGTGTGCGTGTGTGTGCGTGCGTGTTTCAGGTTAGTGTGTGTGTGTGTGTGTGTGTTTGTGTGTGTGTGTGTGTGTGTGTGTGTGTGTGTGTGTTTCGGGTTAGTGTGTGTCTGTGTGTGTGTGTTTCAGGTGTGTGTGTGTGCGTGTGTGTGTGTGCGTGCGTGTTTCAGGTTAGTGTGTGTCTGTGTGTGTGTGCTTCAGGTGTGTGTGTAGCTGCCTCCTTACCTGTGCTTCCTGTCTCCCCGTTTCTCCCTCTCAGGCCCTTGAATCCAACGTCTCCTGCTGGTCCAGGTGGTCCATCCCACCCAGGGACCCCGTGAGGCCCCTGAGGCCCTGGGGGCCCCAGGCCCTGCCCCCCTGGGTCACCCTGCAAGCCCTTCCGGCCCTGCATCCCTGCAAGAGGGGGGGGAGTTTTCACATTGTGTTATAATTTGTGTAATAATACTTTCTACTGTTGGGGAAATAGAAGTAAAGGTCATTTTAGTATCTGTTGTTTTTGGCCCTATTTTCCCATCATGCATTGCTGCCTAAGCCCCTTGACTGACTCCTCTGTATAGGTAACAAATTTAACGTAAAAGTCACTACGAATTCTTTAGGAAGGTACCTGTACATGTATATACATGTATATATACGTGTATACTATATATGTGAGTGTGTGTGTATATATATATATATATATATATATTTACCTGTAAATCCGATGAATCCCATTGGTCCATCCTGGCCTTCAGGTCCAGGAGATCCAGGTAAACAGGGTCCAACCAAACCACCAGGACCCAGTAAGCCGTCCAGACCGCTTCGACCTGAGAGACACTCAGTTCAGTCCACGTTGGGTGGTTTCAAACATGAGGTTCACCGGATCTTATGTGCCATACCTTTGGGTCCGGGAGGTCCGTCTTGTCCTGGGGTCCTGGAACTCCATCTGGTCCTTGGGCTCCGGGTTTCCGTGGGGCCCAACAGAGCCATCTTCTCCCTGGGGGCCTGACTGACCCTGCTGGCCTGGGAAACCCAAACCACTGCCCCCTGGGACCACACAGACCAACAAGACTTTACATCCAAAACAGGAAGTAGTGTGATGTCATCATGTCACATGAACACATCAACAGTTTCATATATACATATATATATCCGGTCTGGCTCAGACCGGGCCGCCGGATCCCGTATGGCTCAGATCAGGTCCCGGTCGGATCCCATCTGACTCAGATCGGGTCCCATCGGGTCCCGTCTGGCTCAGATCGGGTCCAGTCGGGTCCTGTCTGGCTCAGATCGGGTCCGTTGTGTTCCGTCGGGCTCAGATTGGGTCCCGCGGGTCCCTTCGGCTCAGATCAGGTCCCGTTGGGCTCAGATTGGGTCCCGTCGGGCTCAGATCGGGTCCCGCGGTCCCTTCGGCTCAAATTGGGTCCCGTTGGGCTCAGTATGGGTCCCGTTGGGCTCAGATCGGGTCCCGTCGGGCCCAGATCGAGTACCCATCCTCTAATGTGAATCCAGAAGTATCACATCCTCATTTTTCTGTGTTCTTTTCAAACCTTTACTTTCTGTTGAGGACTTCCTGTCACCAGGAGTCCACGTTACCTTGGGCCCGGCATCCCTGGAGGGCCTGACGGGCCGCCCGTCCCTTGATCCCAAAACTTGTTAAACCTGAAGCTCCAGGAGGGCCTTGGATCCTGAGCCAGACAAAAACAACGTGTTACTGTCATTTATGGTCTTCTTTCAACGTCCTCAGGGACGGTTTGGTCCAACACTGTTCATGAACCTGACCTTTGACCCCTGGGAAGCCTGGAGGACCCTGGACTGAAAATCCGTTATCTCCTCTTCTCCCTTCGGACCAACAAATCCTGGACCACCTGGACGTCCTGTCCCACCTGAGACAGACCAGCACAGACAACAGGTGAGTACTTTCATTAATTTTGGGCGTCTTATTCAATTTTATAGCATTTGAAACCAAATTGAAGTGTTTTTGAAATAGTATTGAGAGTAAAAGTTGACATATTCCAGTCTGTGATTATCATCAACATCCATTCCTTTAATTTTAGTCTCAATAATTCCTAATTTCTGCTTTTCTAACTCAAACATCAGGTATAATTTCCTATAAATGAGCTTTATTGACCATAAATTCCAAAAATAATTATAAAACTAAAGTTAATAAGTTAGTGTTACGTAGTGTTGAAAACGCAAAAAAGTGACAAACGTTGAAAAAGGGACAAAAACGTAAGAAAAGTGTCAACTTCATGTCCCCGAGACTTGTCCTGCACTTTAATGAGTATCCCACTACCCTCATCTCGTCCTCCGGGGTCCCGAGACCCGTCCTGCACTCAAACACGTATCCCACTACCCTCATCACGTCCTCCAGGGTCCCAGAGACCCGTCCTGCACTTGAACGAGTATCCCACTATAGTCATCTCGTCCTCCAGGGTCCCTGAGACCCGTCCTGCACTCAAACACGTATCCCACTACCCTCATCTTGTCCTCCAGGGTCCCTGAGACCCGTCCTGCACTTGAACGAGTATCCCACTACCCTCATCTCGTCCTCCGGGGTCCAGAGACCCGTCCTGCACTTGAACGAGTATCCCACTACCCTCATCTCGTCCTCCGGGGTCCAGAGACCCGTCCTGCACTTGAACGAGTATCCCACTACCCTCATCTCGTCCTCCGAGGTCCAGAGACCTGTCCTGCACTCCAACGAGTATCCCACTACCCTCATCTCGTCCTCCGGGGTCCAGAGACCCGTCCTGCACTCCAACGAGTATCCCACTACCCTGATCTCGTCCTTCGGGTCCCTGAGACCCGTCCTGCACTCAAACGCGTTAAATGAACTCCACAAGTCCCTGTGACACGAAGGACAACACAAGGGTTAAATAACAAAATAAACAACAACAATAAGGATGGCACACGACAGTAAGATGGACCTGTCTCACCTTCAGGTCCGGGGTTTCCGGGTAGACCTTTCTCTCCTTTCTGTCCCGGATCTCCTGGAGAGGTTTGGATTTCACCTGGAGAACCTTTTTCACCTGAGTGGACAGACAGGCATGATGCATGGTACATTGATGCATGGGTGCATGACTCGTGGTTGCATGAGTGCATGATGCATGGGTGCATGGGTGCATGATGCATGGATGCATGACTCGTGGTTGCATGGATGCATGGGTGCATGATGCATGGGTGCATGACTCGTGGTTGCATGGGTGCATGGAACCCATGCTGCGTTCTTTGCAGGTGAAATGAACAATTACATTCATTAAATTTTGGTTTTATTAATTTTTTTTCTGAGACCGGCGGGACGTCTTGACCCAGGTGACTCTAACCTGGTCTTCCAGGATCTCTCTCGCTTCCCAGGACTCCCGCATTGCCTTTAGATCCCGGAGGTCCTGGAAGGCCAATTCCAGGTGGTCCTGGAGGGCCTATCTGTCCTATTAATCCTCTGAGACCAGTATCCCCAGCGGGCCCATGTTACCTTTAGGCCCCAGAAGCCCCTGAGAGCAGGATCAGAGAGAATCAACAAACCATCGTCAACATATCACAACGGGTCACAGTGATACCCGTCCCCATGCTGTATGTCCCCACAGCCCTATGTCCCCACAGCTGTATGTCCACAGCTGTATGTCCCCACAGCCCTATGTCCCCACAGCCCTATGTCCCCACAGCCCTATGTCCCCACAGCCCTACGTTCCACAGCCATATGTCCCCACAGCCCTATGTCCCTACAGTCATATGTCCCCACAGCCCTATGTCCCCACAACCCTATACTCCCACAGCCCTATGTCCCCACAGTCCTACGTTCCCACAGCCATATGTCCCCACAGTCCTACGTTCCCACAGCCCTATGTTCATACAGCGCTATGCTCCCACAGCCCTACGTCCCCACAGTCCTACGTCCCCACATCCCAGGATACAAAGCCAATGCAAAGACGCAGTTAGATATTCCGATGTTTTTGGCCATATTGGCGGAAAGACGTGTTGGTCCCCCCAGACGTGTTGGTCTCTACACTTGCATGTAATGCCGCGATTTAACGTGAATGATCCCGATGTCAAACCCAGCAATCAAACCTACGCAAAGGCCTTGTCTTCGCCCTGGTGTGAACGCGTCGGCCTGGACTGGACAGGCGGTCTCTGGTCCCTCTGTGATATGCATCTGTTACTTACAGGGTTTCCTTTCTGTCCCAGAACACCTTTCGGTCCTGCAAATCCTGAAGATCCGTCTGTCCCCTCGAATCCGGGAGGTCCCGGCTCCCCCACTTCCCCGTCCTCGCCCTTCTGCCCAACCCTTTGCATGATTCCAGGGTCACCAACAGGTCCTGGGGACCCTGGGAGGCCGGGCATACCAAATGGGCCCTAAAACAGGACAACAGAGACAGAGAGACAGTAATAAGGTACGGAAGTTATACATCTTCTATCAGAATCCACCATAATGGTTATGGGACATCCCTAAACCATCATGTTGTCCTCATGTTGTCCTCATGTTGTCCTATATCAATGTTCTTTTTAATTCCCCAAAATAACATGATTGATTCCACACAACGCTCTTTGTCAAGTACAAATCTCTACTTTCATTAATTTTGGGGCGTCTTATTCAATTTTATAGCATTTGAAACCAAATTGAAGTGTTTTTGAAATAGTATTGAGAGTAAAAGTTGACATATTCCAGTCTGTGATTATCATCAACATCCATTCCTTTAATTTTAGTCTCAATAATTCCTAATTTCTGCTTTTCTAACTCAAACATTAGGTATAATTTCCTATAAATGAGCTTTATGGAACATAAATTCCAAAATAACTGTAAAACTAAAGTTAATAAGTTAGTGTTACGTTGTGTTGAAAACGTCAAAAAAGGGACAAAAACATTTAAAAAGCATCAAAAGTGTTGAAAAAGACAAAAACATAACAAAAGTGAAAAAAATAAAAAGCATCAACAAAAGTGCTGATTTTCAATTTTGACGGGAAGACGACACGAGGGTTAAAACATATAGAAGTCTGGGAACTGTGTGCAGGGTAGGATTCTGTTTTTTGGGTTTCTTCCCATTCGTTTCCATGGAAACCATTGTGTTATTTTCAAAATGATGAACAGATTTTTAGGTATCTATCTATTATTAAATGGCTTTAAAAAGAGTGCAAATAGCTGCTGTAAATGGGAGAAACTAATCTCCCCTATGGGCTTGCCCCTGGACCCCCCTGGAGGATTGGGCTGAGCCCCCAATATTCACAACATCTGGCTCCGCCCCTTTATAGATCAAACTATCCTAAATTAACTGTAAATGATGAATTCATATTCTGACCGGTTTGTGTTAAGTGAAACGAATCCAAGTTCAACAGAGGCCGCCGTTTGGTAGCGGACCAGAGATTGAATGACGCTCCAGGGTCGGGTTAGAAATGCAATCTTAGTCCCCCAAAATCTACAGTGATCCTCTGTTTTAGAAGTGATTATGGAGGTGAATAGGTAGCTCACCTGTGGACCAGGTGGTCCTTCAACACCTTTGACTCCTTTGTGTCCTTTGGGTCCTGGAAAACCGTCTGATCCTGGAAAGGATTGATATCACAGAGATTAACATCGTTAAAGTTTAATTATTCTGTGATTACAAACATTTAATAATTACAGCTCAGTTAGGATAGTTTGATCTATAAAGGGCGGAGCCAGATGTTGTGAATAGGGGGCTTAGCCCAATCCTCCAGGGGGTCCAGGGAAAGCCCATAGAGATTAGTTTCTCCCATTTACAGCAGCTATTTGCACTCTTTTAAAGCCATTTAATAATAGAATACCTAAAAATGTTGGGTGACTTATTCCTGCTATCTGACTAATGTTGGGTGACTTATTCCTGCTATCTGACATATGTTGGGTGACTTATTCCTGCTATCTGACATATGTTGGGTGACTTATTCTTGCTATCTGACTAATGTTGGGTGACTTATTCCTGCTATCTGACTAATGTTGGGTGACTTATTCCTGCTATCTGACATATGTTGGGTGACTTATTCTTGCTATCTGACTAATGTTGGGTGACTTATTCCTGCTATCTGACTAATGTTGGGTGACTTATTCCTGCTATCTGACATATGTTGGGTGACTTATTCATGCTATCTGACATATGTTGGGTGACTTATTCCTGCTATCTGACTAATGTTGGGTGACTTATTCCTGCTATCTGACTAATGTTGGGTGACTTATTCCTGCTATCTGACATATGTTGGGTGACTTATTCCTGCTATCTGACATATGTTGGGTGACTTATTCCTGCTATCTGACATATGTTGGGTGACTTATTCCTGCTATCTGACATATGTTGGGTGACTTATTCCTGCTATCTGACATATGTTGGGTGACTTATTCCTGCTATCTGACATATGTTGGGTGACTTATTCCTGCTATCTGACATATGTTGGGTGACTTATTCTGCTATCTGACATATGTTGGGTGACTTATTCCTGCTATCTGACATATGTTGGGTGACTTATTCCTGCTATCTGACATATGTTGGGTGACTTATTCCTGCTATCTGACTATGTTGGGTGACTTATTCCTGCTATCTGACTATGTTGGGTGACTTATTCATGCTATCTGACATATGTTGGGTGACTTATTCCTGCTATCTGACATATGTTGGGTGACTTATTCCTGCTATCTGACTAATGTTGGGTGACTTATTCCTGCTATCTGACATATGTTGGGTGACTTATTCCTGCTATCTGACATATGTTGGGTGACTTATTCCTGCTATCTGACAATGTTGGGTGACTTATTCCTGCTATCTGACATATGTTGGGTGACTTATTCCTGCTATCTGACATATGTTGGGTGACTTATTCCTGCTATCTGACTAATGTTGGGTGACTTATTCCTGCTATCTGACTAATGTTGGGTGACTTATTCCTGCTATCTGACATATGTTGGGTGACTTATTCCTGCTATCTGACATATGTTGGGTGACTTATTCCTGCTATCTGACATATGTTGGGTGACTTATTCTGCTATCTGACTAATGTTGGGTGACTTATTCCTGCTATCTGACATATGTTGGGTGACTTATTCCTGCTATCTGACATATGTTGGGTGACTTATTCCTGCTATCTGACATATGTTGGGTGACTTATTCCTGCTATCTGACTAATGTTGGGTGACTTATTCCTGCTATCTGACTAATGTTGGGTGACTTATTCCTGCTATCTGACATATGTTGGGTGACTTATTCATGCTATCTGACTAATGTTGGGTGACTTATTCATGCTATCTGACATATGTTGGGTGACTTATTCCTGCTATCTGACATATGTTGGGTGACTTATTCCTGCTATCTGACATATGTTGGGTGACTTATTCATGCTATCTGACATATGTTGGGTGACTTATTCCTGCTATCTGACATATGTTGGGTGACTTATTCCTGCTATCTGACATATGTTGGGTGACTTATTCCTGCTATCTGACTAATGTTGGGTGACTTATTCCTGCTATCTGACATATGTTGGGTGACTTATTCATGCTATCTGACATATGTTGGGTGACTTATTCCTGCTATCTGACATATGTTGGGTGACTTATTCCTGCTATCTGACATATGTTGGGTGACTTATTCCTGCTATCTGACTAATGTTGGGTGACTTATTCTGCTATCTGACATATGTTGGGTGACTTATTCCTGCTATCTGACATATGTTGGGTGACTTATTCCTGCTATCTGACATATGTTGGGTGACTTATTCCTGCTATCTGACTAATGTTGGGTGACTTATTCCTGCTATCTGACATATGTTGGGTGACTTATTCCTGCTATCTGACATATGTTGGGTGACTTATTCCTGCTATCTGACATATGTTGGGTGACTTATTCCTGCTATCTGACTAATGTTGGGTGACTTATTCCTGCTATCTGACTAATGTTGGGTGACTTATTCCTGCTATCTGACATATGTTGGGTGACTTATTCCTGCTATCTGACATATGTTGGGTGACTTATTCTTGCTATCTGACATATGTTGGGTGACTTATTCCTGCTATCTGACTAATGTTGGGTGACTTATTCCTGCTATCTGACATATGTTGGGTGACTTATTCCTGCTATCTGACATATGTTGGGTGACTTATTCATGCTATCTGACATATGTTGGGTGACTTATTCCTGCTATCTGACATATGTTGGGTGACTTATTCCTGCTATCTGACATATGTTGGGTGACTTATTCCTGCTATCTGACATATGTTGGGTGACTTATTCCTGC
>JABXJD010002460.1:50000-52567 GCA_013375575.1 Percina caprodes
ATGTTTTTTGGATACAATCCAGTTTAGCACCCAAACATTCCTTTCAGACAGCTTCCTCCTGCGTCCACAGTTAATCCTGTTGGATGTGGTTTGTCCTTCTTGGTGGTATGTTGACGTTACCATGGATACCGTGGCTCTTGATACATCACAAAGACTTGCTGTCTTGGTCACAGACGCTCCAGCAAGACGTGCACCAACAATTTGTCCTCTTTTGAACTCTGGTATGTCACCCATAATGTTGTGTGCATTGCAATATTTTGAGCAAAACTGTGCTCTTACCTGCTAATTGGACCTTCACAGTCTGCTCTGATTGGTTCAATGTGCAATTAATGAAGATTGGCCACCAGGCTGGTCCAATTTAGCCATGAAACCTCCCTCACTAAAATGAGAGGCGTTTCAGTTTCATTGTCCAACCCCTGTATATATGTATGTATATATATGTGTATGTATGTGTGTATTTCTATGTGTGTATGTGTGTGTATGTGTGTGTATGTGTGTATTTCTATGTGTGTATGTGTGTGTGTGTGTGTGTGTGTATTTCTATGTGTGTTTGTGTATGTGTGTATATGTAAATGTGTATGTATGTATTTCTATGTGTATATGTATATATGTGTGTGTGTGTATGTGTATATATGTATGTATATATGTGTGTATGTATGTGTGTATTTCTATGTGTGTATGTGTGTGTATGTGTGTATTTCTATGTGTGTATGTGTGTGTGTGTGTGTGTGTGTGTGTGTATGTGTGTATATGTAAATGTGTATGTATGTATTTCTATGTGTATATGTATATATGTGTGTGTGTGTGTGTGTGTATGTGTATATATGTGTGTATTTCTATGTGTGTATGTGTGTGTATATGTGTGTATATCTATATATGTATGTGTATATGTGTGTGTATGTGTATGTATGTGTGTATTTCTTTGTGTGTATATGTATATATGAATGTGTATATGTATGTGTATATGTGTGTGTATGTGTATGTATGTGTGTATTTCTATGTGTGTATATGTATATATGTATGTGTATATGTGTGTGTGTGTGTGTATGTATGTGTGTATTTCTATGTGTGTATATGTATATATGTGTGTATATGTGTGTGTAGTTGTATGCGGTACATCAACCGATGTGTCCCTGATCAGGACGTTGACCCCTAGCGTCTCCATAGCAACAGTAAGTCTCTGTGGATGAAAGCGTTTGCTAAGCGACGTGTAACGTAGCGTAATAGAGACCAGAGACCTTGTTCTCCTGGGACTCGGGGTCCACGGGGCCCGGGCCCAGGCTGGCCCTTCAGGTACGTTGGGATCCAGACCGTCTGATAAAAGACACAAACACGCATCCGGAGACCGTTACACATCTCGGGACACTGGACGTGGTTAGACCCACATCTAAAAACTTTGGACCCACCTCTCCTGGAAGACCTGGAACCCCCCGATCTCCTTTCTCTCCCTGAAAACAGACCCAGCATGAAGTCTGTGACCCAGTACTGAGCGTATTTACTGCAGTAATACTTCCTGTACTTCACACAGTGTACTCACAGTGGCTCCTTCGATTCCTGGAGGACCAGTACCCAGAATCCCAGCGTCTCCTGCAGACACACAGCTCAGGTTAGTTTCATGTCTACAGTCCTGTTAGCTTAGCATGTTACCTGTTCTCCGATGTGGTTGGTTAGCATTTCTGTTAACTTAGCATGTTACTTATTCTCCGATGTGGTTGGTTAGCATTTTTGTTAGCTTAGCATGTTACTTGTTCTCCGATGTGGTTGGTTAGCATTCCTGTTAGCTTAGCATGTTACCTGTTCTCCGATATGGTTGGTTAGCATTTTTTTAGCTTAGCATGTTACCTGTTCTCCGATATGGTTGGTTACGAATTTTTTTTAGCTTAGCATCTTATCTGTACTCCGATATGGTTGGTTAGCCTTTTTGTTAGCTTAGCATATTACCTGTTCTCCAATATGGTTGGTTAGCATCTTTGTTAGCTTAGCATGTTACCTGTTCTCCGATATGGTTGGTTAGGATTCCTGTTAGCTTAGCATGTTGCTTGTTCTCCGATATGGTTGGTTAGCATTCCTGTTAGCTTAGCATGTTACCTGTTCTCCGATATGGTTGGTTAGCATTGCTGTTAGCTTAGCATGTTACCTGTTCTCCGATATGGTTGGTTAGCATTGCTGTTAGCTTAGCATGTTACCTGTTCTCGATATGGTTGGTTAGCATTTTTTAGCGTAGCATGTTACCTGTTCTCCTAGATCTCCTGGGAGTCCATCCTTCCCCGGTTTACCCTGCACCACACCAGATCAGGGTTAGGTTTCATCAGCAGTTTTCATTATAGATCCATGTTATTGTAGTAATAATAATAATAATAATAATAATAATAATAATAATAATAATGAGCTTCTACCCCCAATATATATATGTAATATTAAGTACTGGGGCTCTCTCTTACCAGTGAGCCAGGATCACCTCTCCCTTGGCGCTTTATCCTCCGTTTCCCAGGCAACCCCTGGAGCAGAGAAGACAGACAGACAAGACAGACAATACACAATAATACACAATAATACACAATAATACA
>JABXJD010003439.1:0-15000 GCA_013375575.1 Percina caprodes
CTTAATATGCCTGATACATTCACCTCACTGCACCAACACTTTGCAATGCACTGTGACTGTGTATGTTTGTGTGAGGGAGAAAAAGAAAGAAAGATGTGACTATTACCGTAAGTCGCTATATGGCCAGCCGATTGTGTGGTAAGAGAAGTGTGTTTAGAGGGTGTGAATGTACATTTTTGTGTGTGTGTGTGTGTGTGTGTGGGGGGCTGCATTTGTGCATCAGTGTGTTTTAGAGAGGAATTGAGGGAGAACAGCAAAAAGTGAAAAGGAGGCATCTCTGGGAAGCGAAAGAGTGATAGGAGTGTCTCTCTTCTGTCTTTCCTTGGGTCCGCAGTGCAGGAGAAGACAAGATTAAAGTGGATACGCTGCTTTTGAAGTTGGACGATGAAGAAGAAGAAATAGCATCCACACACACACACTCACACACACACACAGAGCGGCTTCTTCCTTTTAGCCTATAGTGAGGGAATATCAATGCTGCTTGGACTGCCTTTGCCGTTGTATGATTCCTCACAACATTCTCTCACTTAAACCACACAATAAACACCCCTTCAAAGAAATCGAATCCTATCCTGCTATTTCAATGACAGTAAGGTGATGGAAAAGTACACTGGATTAAATCCCGACTGAGTTGTGTTTGTGGCCATTGTGAGGATTTGGAGCCTGGTCCACGCAGATACACTGGCAGCCCCAAAAGATAGATGGGTTAGAAAAAAATACAGCTGTAAATGTTTGCAGTGGTGGTAAATAAGAGGTTTAATCGTCCACTTTTGACACACACACACGCAGGCACGCACACACATACACACACACACACACACAAAGACACACACTTAACCAAGCCTAGTGAAAGAGGCCTAAATTTGCGCCTGATGCGGAAATGTCAAGAGGTAAATGTAGGAGTAATACTCAGAGTGGTGAAATGTCAGACTTGCCCTCCCATTAGTGAGTAGACTCCAACCTAATGCCAGTCATCACAGGCATATGGACAGAGTCTAAACTAATGATAAACAATGATCATTGACCACTTCATGGTAATAATTGTGTTATGGCGTGCATGACACAATTACCATCTGTGTACATGTTAACGTGTACTTGATGAGTCAGAGGATGAATGTTAAGGCACACCTACTAACATTTCTGCATGTGTGTGTGTGTGTGTGTGTGTTTGTGTGTGTGTAGTCAGGTCAGTCACATCCATTCCCAGCTTTCAAATCAATCTGCATTGATGGACATCGACATGTGCCAAGCTGTCATGAAGACTGATCAGGCTTAAATTTGCACTGGATCGCAGTGAAATGCCCAAAGTCACAAATCTTGAATAATACTGCCGATGACACTCCAGAAGCTCCAGCTCATAAAGCAATGTGTGTGTGGTGGTGTTGGGGGGGGGGTTTAGGCTGTCCAAAATAACCTCAGAAACGCACTGGCCTCATAATGTGAATAAATTGGATTTTAATGTCCTTGTCAAGTTGAATGGTTTCCCATTTGAATTCTCTGGAGGCTGGTACAAGCGCACTCCGCGACTGCTTTCCTACTTGGCCTAAAATTCCCTTTCGCTGCATGGGGGGGGTGGAAATGGTGCGAGCCTTCTTGTTCTTTGGCTTCATCTTTTTGCGTCATTCCCTTTGACTGCTCTTCTCTCTCGCTCTCTCTAGAAGCCTCAGGACAGTGGAAGATTTAACGGATTTACCTGCTTCATTTGCACCATCATTAGGCTAATTCTGCTTAGTGTGGTTGAGTAAGCATTTCTCTTTTTTTATTTCTCCTTTTTCCAGTCTCTTATCCCATCTATCCATCCGTTTATCTACCCAATAGGTACTATCAAACTCAAACTTACAGCCAGGAGCCAGTTGCGCCAACTCTTTCTTTCAGTTCAAATTTAGTCTTATTATAACATAATTGTTCACTAAGTGGACTTTTACTAAATAAAACAGGTTATGATTAATTCTGAAACACATGGTATAGTACAGGTATAGTATAATACCTACAGTACATTTACAAAGGATCAGCAGTGAAGTTTAATATATTGTTTTGCCCCCTTTTTTAAAACTTATCCTACATGTTGTGATGCTACGGTGACTACGGTAACATAATTGATTGGATTTGACTGAACGGCCCTTCAGATGTTCCCTGTTAACCAATTAAACGTCTTTTGTCCAGTTTAAATGGTTTATCTATCTATCTATCTATCTATCTATCTATCTATCTATCTATCTATCTATCTATCTATATCTATCTATCTATCTATCTATCTATCTATCTATCTATCTTCTACACACAGCTAGGTATATGCCTTTCAAATATCACAATAGTTTCATTTTTGTCCATAAAAAACGATACAACAGCTGCATTCTGGAGAGCTCTGCGACTTCCAAGTGAAGACACACAGAAGCACACACTGCCTACACACTCACACTCTCCCACTGCAATGTCTGCACACAAACAACACAGATACACCTAGAACAGCCTACTCACTGACCACACACATTTTAAAATATCCGAGGCCGCTTCAATCCATTTATTCTTCTTAAAACATGCAGAGCACTATAAACACACACATGCAGCAAACACGCTTGTTCCAGCACACACTCATCCATCAGTGATGTTTTAGCTCTCAGGCTCGCTGTTTGTGTCTCTGAAGGGACTCCTCACAAACTGTACACCAAGAGAAAAGCTGCTTGAATTATTGAAGGCAGAAGAGAAATATGGACAGTGAACAGGGAACTTGTGCGTGAAGGGATGAGAAAGAATTGGACTGGCAGACTGAAGAAGGAATGGGGGAGAGAAGGAGGAAGGCATGGAGAGATATTGGGAAGAAGTAGACTGTACAAGAATATGCAAGGAGGCAGAGAGGAGTAGAGACCGGAAGAAAGAGGGGTGGAGGTTTAGTAGAATTTGTAGTTTTCCTGTGGCTTGTTTGCTTGCTGATGTAAAGAGGAAATGGCTAGATCAGCAGGGGCTTTCACTGAGTTTAACTAGCTGCGGAAATGCATGCGTGCCACACACACTTATAAAAGGCCATGCCCCACGGGAATAAAGGAGATGAAGGAAAGATAAACAGACACTGTGCAGCAACGTCTTCTTCATGCTCAGGTTACCCTGCTCAATAGAGCTGCAAAGGTTGTTGGGCTTTTTACGCTTGCTCATGTGTGTGTGTGTGTGTGTGTGTGTGTGTGTGTGTGTGTGTGTGTGTGTGTGTGAGAGTGTGAGTTGGGCTTATTGTGTGTATGCGTGCTGTAAACTGGCATATCTACTTGGGCTCTGACTTCCCGTGGTGCTGGCTTTGTATCAGAACCCAGCTGAACATGGCTGCAGATCAATGCCTTCTCCAACACACACACACACACACACACACACACACACTTGGACTTGTTTACAGTTTAAACAGCAGGTGGCACACATAAGAGCAACTTAATCCACAGCCATTTGGACGACTGAATGTGATACCCACAAAGTGTATCTATCTATCTATCTATCTATCTATCTATCTATCTATCTATCTATCTATCTATCTATCTATCTATCTATCTATCTATCTATCTATCTATCTATCTTCTTTGTAATGATCTTCTTTTGAGTTTTTTAGATTTGGTAACTTTTGTTGACCATGCTGAAGTGAGTTGTACTTTGGGACACTGTGACATCACTTTTTTTGTGTGGTTACAGGTGCAACAGAGCGCACTTCTAACAAACTCAGGCAACCTTCTCCCTCAAGCTCTTTCTCACTTTTTGGAAAGATTGTCCTAAATGATCACAGGGGTGAAATGTGATCATCTCTCAATGACAATGGTTTGGGGTAACCATAAAGGATTTTGCCTTCTGATATGGTCGGCCGACATAGATCGTACCCCACCTTAAGAGTAGGGATGCACTGGTCCAACTTTTGTTAATCCAGATACCTTTGGGTATCGGCCGATACTGAGTACCACCGATCCAATACCAGTGTTTAATTAATTATCTGTAAGCCGCACTGTGTGGAAGTGACTGGGATCATTCATTTATGTGGAAGGAAACATCAGGTTTGGTTTAAACAAACTTGCTTTCATAACTTTGTATAAGAACATGTAAGAAATATAGATACACATTTTCAGAATTGTATACAGCAGCAACTTGGTAACACTATAATAGCAATTACAAATGTCCTTTAAATGCAGTAACACGTTGGTAACTTAAACAGGATATGAGGATAAAATGTATCTGAAACAGATTGGCCCCATTGTCAGCAATACCAAACCCAGATATGTGCATCCCTACCGAAAAGTGTGGTCAACGAGCGGGTAATACGTGGACTTTCATGTTGGAGAACGAAGTTTTTGTCCTGTCACAGACCAACAAGAGACAACAATTTATGTTTTTTTTCCAACCCTAAACTAAGCATTTTAGGTGCTAACCTTAGCCATACCTTGACAGGGCTTTAAAGATTATATGCCATACCCACTAGCTAAATCCAGGATTTTTCAGAACTGTCCAATATCAACGTTCTGTCAACAGGCATGAAAAGAAATAAGTGCCTCATTAAAAAACTTAAACCATTTTTCAAAACACAACAGCAATATTTCCAGAATGAGGTCCTTGTTTATCTACCGTTTTATTTCCTGCTGCATTCTTGAGAACTGTGTATTCACCTAGAACGTCAGTGATTAAAGTTGAAGTGTGGGAAAGTTTTGGTGAGGTATTTCTCCATGACTGACAACGGTGCCTACCCATTGTGAAAGCTGTCAGCCGGCATGTATTTACTGGTGGCCAGCTGTGATCACACACACACACACACACACACACACACACACACACACACATACACACACACAAACACTCTGGGCTGGGCTGCCGTTCAATCCTTGCTGCTTCTGCACCCCTGGCCAACACAGCAGGATGGCTATCAAAGCCATGTGTGTGTTTGGGGTTGATTTCGGGGCTGTGTATGTGGGTGTGTGTAACCATGAATGGAAAGTGTTTATTGGTGAGGCATTCTCCTCCCACATCTGCAGATCACTCATCCTCATGGAGGCCTTCCCCTCGCTTTCATCAAGCCGCATGGGAAAGTGGGAAATAATTAAGGGGTGAATAGAGTGAAGTGGAAAAGTATAGATGAGGAGGAAGGACAGTGGCACATAAAGAGAAAAGAGAGTGAGATAGCGAGTGAATGAGTTTTAGCTAAAGTAAGGAAAGCGGGCAAGGCATGTGGCGGGGGTAGTCTCTACCGGTCACCATGGCAACCCTTTAAAGGCCAATCCCCAATGCAATTAGAGTGGCGTTAAGGCAGCCAGTCTGAGGGCAGAGAGTATGAAAAATAATGGCAAGAAAGATCAGACAGACGTAAGGGAAACAACCCAGCTGAATGAAGGAAAACCAGCTATTAAGTGTGTCAGTGTTTGCACAGGATCATTGTGTGTGTATGTGTGTGTGTGTGTGTGTGTGTGGGGGCATCCATTCTTCTACACTCGTGGAAATTTTAATAATGAAGATGCTTCTGGCTAGGTATGTTTAAGGGTTTGTACGCAAGTGTGTGTGCAAGTTAGTATGTGCACGTGTGTGTGTGTGTGTGTGTGTGTGTGTGTGTTTGAGAGAGAGAGAGAGAGAGAGAGAGAGAGAGAGAGAGAGAGAGAGAGAGAGAGAGAGAGAGTATGCAGTGGTGAAAAACACTGGGTTATTTATTGATACCTTTGACTGCAGAATCTACATGCTAAAGCAAACTTTACACATGTAAAAGCAGCAATATTTCAACAATATAAGACTTAGGGGAAGAAAGAGAGAGAGAGAGAGAGAGAGAGAGAGAGAGAGAGCAGATGTTTGATTTATAGCAGCACAGAGGGATAAAGGCTGAGGCTCAGGCCACCAAGGTGATATCATCAATGAGATTAAACCTAAAAGTATTATTGCTTATCCTCTCAAGTCCTGTCTAAGCTCATTAAGCACAAAAGAGCACAACATATCCAGACACAGTGAGTTCCATTTTCTTTGTTGGACACAAGATCTGCTTGGTGCTTATTGCTTAAACTAACAAAACAACTGCCCTCATTTTATGTCCATCACAAAAGCAACATGCAGACTTAATATTCAGGTTTGCGTAATAAGGGCCTTGGCTGTCGGTCTAATGAGGATCACACTGATTAGCTCATCTTCACACTGCCGATCAACTGCCAGTCATACATACAGTAGATTGACTATTTTTAGATAATTCAGCTCTCGCGATCATCAAATGATTTATGCCAAAATTATAAAAAAAAATAAGTCAATGTTAAAATTATGGATATTAACCATGCACATTATATTTAAACCTGCACTTGACTAAAGGTGCCAGTCTGCTTCAAACAAAGAACAGGTCTATTCTTGAACTCCTCTCTCATTCTCCATTCTTAACACATCTACCTATGTCTCTTTTGAAAGTCACTGTCTGAAAGTGTGTACCTCCATATGTATGATTCATGACATTCTTCTCGTGTCGCTTAAGTTAACTCCTCCACTTGCGTCCCTTTCCTTGTGTCCTAGTCCCTCCCTCCAAGGAGGAGGCACGGGAGAGACAACTTCCGGTTCAGTCGAGGATCTATCAAATAAGGGCCATGAGATGCAGCTATGGTTTCCATGACGAGAAACATTTTGCCCAGCCTTTCCCTGTGGCTAGAACAGGTTTAACACAGTCCCTCCAGGATTTTGCGATGTTGCTAATTTTGACCAATCACCGCATCTGTTTAGCAAATTTGACCAATAACCGGAGTTTCCCACGACTTCAACCAATCCCAGTAGTCCCACGTGCCAGACTCTGTATCACTATGTGACTCTGAGAGCCAATGACCAAGCGGGAGTGAGAACAGGTTGATGTCACACGTACGTGGCCATATTCATTTCCTTGTTTATCAAGATCGTGTGTGACTCGAACATCTCACATTTACCAACAAAACGTACAGCGAAAGACCGTGCAAAACATTTCAGACCGTCCTGCCAACTATTTTTGAAGAACTATATAAAAAAAAAAAAATCACACCTTTCTTGGCAACTTCATTGCAATAAACATACAAAAAAACATTGCTACTTTTATCGCAATTTGTTTTATAATACATCAGGCATTTTGGGTCACGACAATCTAAAAAAAAGTCCGCAAAATCCTGGAGGGACTGATTAACAGTTGCCTTTAGATATGGTCGGACTACATTTTGTACGAACTTAACTCTATACAACCAAGAACGAGAATCTTGCCCTTCACAATCGTCCATCGTCCATCCCACATGAAGAGAACGTAACATAAAAGAGCCGGGTCTTGTCATTGATGGCGGTCTAAAATACTCTGAATGCCGACCTTATGAGAAGTACACTCTGCTGGCCATACATGCAGTGAGTCAACAGCAACTCCATTCCTGTTGGCAACACTTGGAAGGGAAGCAATGAGGATAATTTTCATTGCACATCGAGGGCAAATTGATGGCTTGTGTTGCGGCCGTAGCCTACCGAGTGTTTATTATGTAACATTTTCACTCCACTGCCCCGATCTTGGGACCCCCAGAGGGAATTGATTTCTGCCGCTCCGCTGCCCTTTTCAAGTCTCTATCTTTTCTTGTTGTATTCCAATATTCTCTCATTCCATCCTCGTTTTCCCTTTTCTCTTCTCTCTTTACCTCCTTCTGCTCTCTTTTTTTTGTGCTTTCTTTCTCACACGCACAAATGTCTATGATTCTGCTCGGTCTTCATCTTTCTTCGTCGTTCATTTCATTTGCTCTCTTGCCCTCCTCCCTCCCTCTGGCTTTCTTGTCTGGCCTGCTTGTTTTATTGCTTCATACAGTATCTCAAAGCTAGTCTTTGCTTCACGATTCCTCCACACACACTCTTCATCGCCACTGTCACTCTATACTTTCTCCTTGCTCTTTCCCTCTCTCCTATGTTTACACCCTCCATCTGTCTAATCAGTCAATTGCCTCTTTTCAGTCTTTTCTCTCTGTTTGTCTTCCCTCTCATCTTCTATTTCTTATTTCTTACCCCTCCTCTCTGTTTGCGCATCCAACTCCAAGTGTTTCCCTTCCTCCTCTTCTCCGTCTGTCTCTGGGTATTGGGTCCTGTTCTCAGCCCACAGCTTGGTTGACAAATGGATTATGTCTCCAAAGACACCACATAACCCTCTCCAGACCTCTTTATTTAACTAGCTACTATTTTATAGCTGTCACTTTTGTAGATTTCTACTGGTGAGGTATCGGCCCTTGACAATGCACATTTGCACATGTTTCTCAGCAATTCTTTTGTCCTTATCTTGACGTTAACAATCTTTTTACATATCTCATCTTCACTCATAATGTTAAATCTTATCTCTGACTATGTTTTATTCCCGCTCAGTACAAGCTTATTTCAGACTCCAAACATCCTAGTTATCTCCTTTTGGAGCTTTAATGGCAAAGAATGTCAAATATTAAGTACAATTATCTCGTTGTAAATAATCTCATCTTTATAGAAAACACATTTCTTTCATGCTTTTTCTGAATTCACATATTAACGACATGACCTGCGAAGACCTCACTCTCAATCTTTCTGTCATTGCTTTGCCCAGGCCCAAATATTAATTTGAAGAAGCTCCCAGGTTGGTCCTTTTGGTATTAGAGACATATTAGCTTTGAAATAGTTTGAAATGAAAGTGCATTATTCAGTGTGGGCTGTGACTTGCCCCCTGTACAATATTGGATAGGTTAGCTCAGGTGGTTAAAGCTTTTCCAAACTGCCCTTTAGTGTGAATTATTTAACGTTTTACAGCAGAAGCCTCCAGCAAAGGCTCGGTCCCGTCACACCTGACCCATATTTCTGTCAGGAAAAAGTTGTATCAACCGCACGACTGTGAACTTGTAACCATGACACCAATTGACCTGACATTTCTCACAAGCTGTATCGGAAAGTACATTAAAGAATAGGAAGTTTTAAAAGTAAGGAAATTAGAGAATAGACCTTTCTCTATTTAATGATCGTGTTCTTTTTCTGTATTTGTTTCATTAATTTTCACATTATCTCCTGTTCATGTGTGTGTTTTATGGTGTGTGCACCCCACCTTTCCTGAAATAAAGAGCAGCTCATCTACCATCACAATAGATTAGCATATTCAACATGAAATTTAGAATCTTTCCAAGTGACTTCCTCTGCACTTCTGTGCCTCTCGTGTGTGTGTGTGTGTGTGTGTCCCGTCCCTCTCCTGTTAGCTCACTATGTTCCCCAATCACACACAGTACCTGCTTAGAGCCATCCACAACATTCCCACACTTTGCATACACTGCAGGCACATGTCTCCATACAGCCCTACTGAAAATAACTAATCCAGAAGGATGGAACAATGAATTTAGGTATAAAATTCAAGGTGTGTGTGTGTGTCTGTGTGTGTCTGTGTGTGTGTGTGTGTGTGTGTGTGTTTGAATTATTCTAAAGTGCAGCATCAGGAACTCTTTGCCATTTAATCTCCATGTCATTATCAGGGCACCTCTGCATGGCATGTGTGTGTGGGTGTGCCTCTGCCTCTGTGATTATTACAAATTCCATACGCTTAGAGGATGGATGGCATGTTACTGTGAGAGATTCAAGCCATGAGAACAGGGATCACATAGAAAGAGAGGAAGATGGATGGAGAAGCATACAGAAGGGGACCACAGAGGAGCAGAGGGAAGAATTTCATTGAAGGGCTGGTTGGGATACTGTGTGACGGGACACAGAGAGAGGGGAATGACATATGTGGCTCAGACAGGTGCTGTGGCCACAGCCACAGACTGAGTTAAAGACAGAGGCAGTGTGAAAATTGATGTGCCCTACTTACAGCAGCTGAGCAGAGACAGGAGAGGGAGGTGTAGGAGGCTGGAATGATGTTAGATTTTGGAAGCGAGCAAACCCAGTTGTGTTTTTTGTTCTTTTATTGTGCATTACATCACGCCAATTTGTTTCTGGGTATGGGTGTATGCCTGTAACTCGTTTAGCTTCATGTTCAGCCAACATGCAGCGCAGCGTGGCTGCTCTGGGGTTTTTTAAAATCATCTCTGTGTGATTTGTTTTCAAACCAACAGTTTCTTCTACAGGCTTATGTAAACTAGCAAAAAAAATCTTCTCTCCTACACACACACAAACTACTCTGGAGGCCTGAGCCACGCAGCTCCCATTAGCCCATCTCATACTCTTCTGCACTGTTTGACTAGGTGGAGCCCTTTATCTGCCCTCCTCCTATTTTGCACGAGGTGGGAAGAAGAGCTGGTCCCTGAATGAGTCAGCAGAATGGAAACCACCACACGTTAATCAACGTTCCCAAACTCCACACAGGAACAACTAAGGAGCTTTGCCGCGTTAGCCTGTTTACTCCAAGGAATATCTTAATGACCAAAAAGGATTTATGGAGGCTAAGTTGCAGGCCACCCTGGGGTTGGGTCTTTGAATTTATGCTGTTCTCAGCAGCCGGCTTAATGCAATGTAGTGACCATGACTCACCAGAGGGCTGAGATAACTATTACAGAAACCTAGCTCACAGCATTTCACACTCACCTCCCCACTTGTTAGTTAGGTATGAATTGATGTGCGATTTTGAAGGAATTTAAGGCGCTTTGAAGGTGTTGCCTAGGGCAGGCGAGGCATCACCATTTAGATCTCCTCCTCTGCATCCTCCCCCACTTTAATTTATGTCCAGAGTTTAATGAGCGATAGCGTTTCCATTTGATTGACAAGACAGCCTTCGCCTGTTACCAGGGAGATGATCTCACATTTAATTATCCCTCGTAATAGCATACGGTGTGTTTATTGGCCATAAATATATATGCTACCAGACAGTTGACAGAGTGAGTGACATTACCGCTAGCCTCAGGTGACAAATTGGTCCAACACATTTAAAGCTATGAAACATAATTACACAAATTGAAGACGCTGCCATTCAAGATTTAAAAAAAAAAGGATGTTGTGACGGACAAATGGGATGAAGCGTTGACTGAGTTGCTACTGTGTAAAATACACATGACACTTGTAAGTAGCTTAGGTGTCATGGTGGTCTTGTGGTTAGAGACACTTTATGAGGCCCTGAAGTATACATGAGTAAAATGCTAAATACCGGACTTGACTTTTTTTTTTTAATATGGTAATTATGACAAAATTTCACACAACTTTCTAATAGGATAAAAAGAAAGACAGTTGATCAGACGTTGAGTTGGTGACATTAATCTTGAAACTGTGATGATTAGACAGATCTTCATCAGATTCAGATCCACAGATCTTCAGATCCACATTTCACCAAACAATACACTTAATAGGAGTGGGGGGAAAAAAATCGATACAGCATAAGTAACGCAATATTTTCAGTGGCAATACTGCACTGATATACAGCTGCCAAGTATCGATCTTTTATTATATATGTGTTGGTCAGTTTGTCTTGACAATCCCATTTTGCATCAATAAAATTGAATTGATATGAACAAACAGAGAAATGTATATTTTTAGATGAAACATCATCATTAGGGGACATCATTAGAAAAAAGGTTATAAATTACAATATATCGCAGAATATTGCAATAATATCGTATCGTGGCATAAGTATCGTGATACCGTATCGGAAGGCGCCTGGTGATTCCCATCCCTATCACTTAATACCTTTTATTACATTTCTTCAAAGGCTTCACTACTTCTATTATATGAGTCTGGTCCGACATGGAAGTAACTGCAACTGACTGGTTGGCGGAGGCATACTGCAGGGTGGTATTTCTAGTTGAAATGAACTTTGTCTGTAGCATCAAGTATCAAAATTGCCAAATGTTTTTCAAATGTCCAGCCAAATTTGTTATCTTGTATTCTTATTCTTTGATCACATAATTTATGATTAGGCCCAGTCACACTAGCATTTCAAACTAAGACATTTTGCAGTGGAATCAATTTATTTCAATGGAATAGCCACAGTAAAAGGATTTGCCCATGAGGGTGAATCCATGCAAATATTTCACATTGACTTTGAAGTTGGTTAACTTTGACACGCCAGTGTGTGCATTTGACCAATAGCAAACAGTCTGGACTGAACTTTGATGGGGATAGGAAGCAAAAAAGGAAGCCATTAGCTGTGATGCACCAAGTGCTTTTTATCAGTCATTGTAACAGTCATGATAAAGAAGTTGTCTCTTCAATAAACCGTGTGAACTTGTTAGTAACAAAGCCAACTGGGCAATAATACAACAGAGATCTATGACAAGCAATATGCTGTTCCCAGCTATGTGTTAGCAGTTAGCTACAGTGGTTCACCCGCCCTGGGAGTAGTCATTGCGCACCAAAACACCATCTGTTTAGCGAGGATAACCTTTGCTTTGCTATTTTCTGTGATCAAGCCTTCTGCAATATTTTATTTAGGTAAAGATCTTGCATTGAAAATAGTGTAATTGTTACATTGGTATAGGAATTCAATACTCTTCCCTGTAGTCACGATGACAGAAGATGTGATACTGCCTTTGTACTGTTGGCTAACTTTGTAGGGCAGTAGGATGTCCGGCAGCTCTCACATTTTAACCCTGGGGTTAGAAAATGATTCAACTTGACTTCTGACCTACACAGATACACAACGGTCACATTCTCCTCTTTGACATAGCTGTTAAACAATACCAAATGTCCCACACCACAATGTTTTAGTTTGACAGCATTGACTGATTGGGAATACATTCAGGAAAACAGCCTAATTACCAACATAGCACAGCTATGTTCCTGCAATAATATAGTTTCTAATGAGGTAACCTTCACCAAACAGGTTGGAGCTTATCAGAAGTTAGAGTATAAATCCTATGTGACTGAGAGGATCATTTTAGCACCTGTCATCTCTTCCTAAAGTCTTTATCTGAATTTTATGTTTGTCCATCTGTCTCTCTTTCACAGCACTCATTGAATAGGCTTGTTTCTCTGTGGGAGCAAGGGATGCTGGGTAATTGAAAGGGGGCAACTGGCACAAGTCAAACAGATGGAGAGCTAGTGTGCTTACATTGTGTGTGTGTGTGTATACGCATGTTTGTGTGGGGCGGCGTCTGGCAGGAGTCAAACGGCTGTGGATTTATCATCTCCCCAATGAAGGCCAAGAGCAATGCTTGCCAGAGCCCACACTCTCACTCTCACTCTCACGCACACACACACGCGCGCACACACGCACACACGCACGCACACACACGCACACACACACACACACTGTCCACATCATGCCTCACGTTTTCCAGTGTATCTCCCTCTCTTTCTTAGGCTTGTCTTCATGTAGGTTTCCATTTGTTGGCAGCTTGTTGTTTTATTAATTCCATGCATCCGTCCATTCATCTCTCTGTCTCTTTATAGTTTCTTGGAAGGACTCTGAACACCACATTTCATTCCTTTTCTCAAGTATCCTTCCTCCTTTTCCCTTCCTTTTCTCTCTCTTCTCACATCTCTTTCCCCTCATCTTCTTGCTCCTTCAAGTTTGCTATTGGCATTCCCAGTAAGTGACAGATGCCAGGGCAGAAAGGAGAAGGAGTGAAGCAGAGATCGAGAGAAAGAGGAGAAGAAAGAAAGAGAGAGAGAGGCTTGATGTTTTGTTGCTCCTGTGTTTTAAAGGAAGGTCTCTTTTTTATCAACAGTCTAACAGGCTGCTGGGCTCAGTCATCCGGCTTTTTCTTCCGACTGTTTACTGCTGGGTGTCAGGGCCCTCACAGTTGGTGCCATACACGCACATCTTTCTTTCATGCTTCAGTGTGCACACACAAACATACACACACATGCACACACAAACAGAAGCACACTTTATTCAACAAAACGTTCTGTCACCCAAAACACATATTGACAAATATAAAAAGTGTTTGTGAATTTGTAACAGTTGATTTATTTCACAAAGCATCTCTTTTTCTGAAAACTGGAGGTCACTTTTGTTGTAACCGTATTACTCGGAAGGACTCAGAAAGATTTTATTTTCAAGTCTTTTCAAGCTGCTGTCCTCTCTTTGACTGTTCATTTTAGGATTTAAAAGAGCTTCTTCAATGCGCAGAGGAAATAATCCAGTGTTTCCATAATCCTGCTTGGATGTATGTGTTCACTCAGTCACTTTCTCACACACACACACACACACACACACACACACACACACACACACACACACACATATTCAAATGAGCGTGAGCAGACCCCACCTGCTGCAGGTGTTTTGTCTTGTTTTTGATAACCTGCAGAGACGGTCGGTCAGTGTGTGACGGTCATTTACCAGCTTTATTGCAATCTTTATGGCTCTGTACCGAACAGGATTTGTCACATGTATAACTGAATCTTTGATGGCGTCCGCTTTTGAAATACTCTGAGATCTTCTGACCTTTTCATCTTCTCCAGCTTTTTTCATCTGTAAAGAAAATGAATAGGCATGTCAATCAGCCTTAGTGAGCCACCTGGAAATCATATGGTTAGGTTTGAAATACTTACGCCGTCCCTTTGCAGTGCAAAGGGAGTGATTAAAATTGTGATTGAGTGTGTGGCCCCTGTGCAAGGACTGTCATGCACTGTCATGTCATGCAAAGGGGAATAACATATGTTGCCAATGACAAAATATTGTCATTATGTGCATAAAAATCATCTTTTGGAAATTGATCTTAATGCCTTAATTCAAAACATTTAGGAAAATCCAACCTTTTTAGGACACCAATTTCCTTTGTGTATTAATAATGTATTGTGAATAAATAAATGTTCTTTAGCCTGGCTGTGTAAACCTATGCAAGCCACTGTATATAAGTTTAAAGAAATAAAGGATTTGTAGCCCAAAAGTCTTTGTCTGCCATGTTAATTCAGTTATCGACATGTTCTCCATACTTTGTTGAAGTTGAAGTTGATTTGTCCTTCCATTCCCTTCCCCAGCATAATTGTGGTTGAGCATGAGCCATTTGGCATTGCAAGAATTGTTTTGTTTTCTGTCTGTAATTTGGCTCAGTTTCATGGATAAGACTTGGTATGAGGACAACAAACAGCTTAATATATTTTAAAGTGACTCCAGAGAGGATTGAAGACAAAGACAGAGGATATGAAAAGCCTTCTTTT
>JABXJD010003439.1:20000-23474 GCA_013375575.1 Percina caprodes
AACTGAAAACACAGAGTTCGTTTATGCTCACCGACTGCGAGCAGATGGTTGAGAAAACAAAGGCTTGGCAGGGTTTGAGATAGATGATAAAGGTAAGAAAAAGATGCATCTACCATACCTGGAATACAAGCTATGAAAAGCCCATCAATCAAAACCAGCTATCTATCTCTTGAATTGAATGTTAAAATAACATTCAGTTTAAGAATTTGAATTGCAGGCGTTGTTTAGACAACCTTATTTCTGACGATAAGCATTCCAATTCACGACATTGAATTCAGGGTTAAGCTACCCTGAACGTACAAAGCACAATTAACGGTTAGTGGAGAAAATCGCACGGCATTATGAAGGAGAAGAAGAAAGACAGAAGAGAAAGCTGGAGAAACTGAGCAAAAAGCCGAGTGGATAGGAAGACTTAGCAGAGCAGATGGTTTCAGCCTTTTTGCCCGAGGCGCTTCATACTGATGATGAGTTGAAACACTAACTACACATCTGCACTTCCTCTCCTTCAGTGCTTCACAAGGGTCGGGAGAGTAGAGAGAGAACTGGAAGGGTTTTGACAGGCATCACCAACACTGTGCCACATTCAGTAGTCTGTGTTCAGAGCAATCACAGTTGACACATGGCCTCCATCATCTCATGATGTGTATCACCAATACACTTTCTTTTACTTTGGATTTTTCTCCTTTTTTTCTGTCAGGCAGATGTACTGCGACTTTAGACACATGCATTGTTTTTTTTTTAAATGTAGTTCCTATCTGTGGGGGCAACTCAATCACAAAACATAGCTGACCTGAAATCCTGCAGCTGAGCGTCAGCGTGCAGACCCGCTGGACAGCCAATCTCCTCAGTGTCGTGTCACCTTAAAGTTCACTGTGGACAAACACACACACACACTCCATGTACTGTGACTAAATGAATGGTGAATGATGGATGAGGGTGAGGCTCGTCAGTGTTGCCATCTGTTCCGACATGAGACATAGAGAGTGGAGGGCTTGCGGTTGATTGAGCTTCAAGCCCATCACAGCGTTCAGCTCACCTACTGTGTACGCTCCAGTGACACCTGGATGGATTTGTGTGTGACTGTGTGTGTGAAGAAGAGTCGACTGTATAAGACACCTCTTGACCTAACGTGAGTCACATTACTTAAGCAGAGATGGTGATCATTTCAAATATGGTAATATCTGACTGCATGAGTTCATAGTCGCACCCAAATCTCTACTCAGAAGTTGATCCAAAATCAATTCATGCCGTTGCTTTTCTCATTGAAAACCTCTCAGCGTTGCACTGCCTCACAGTCAATTTTCTTTGACTGCCGTCAACGCCTCCTTGCACACGTGTCCCCCTTAACTGCCCCCCACCGTCTCTATTACACACCTTGCCATTCTCGCTTCACACCACGATAGCCACTCTAAACATGATTGCCATCGATTGCTTCATATCTCCTCTTTTTTTTGTTTTTCTGATTCCTCTCAGGTGAGAGGAATCACAGGTTTCTGGATACATCGCCTGAGAGGGAGAGAAGACAGGGATAGATAAAGTGAGAAAAGCATGATGGGATATACTGTGAGTACTGATTAAGGGTTGCTCTGTATCGCTAGACATGTTCGGATCCTTTCACAGAGTTAACTGGCACACATTGTGACATATATTATGAACAGCCATCCCATTACCCATCAACAACCTGGCATGCAAAGTCAGCCTTGGAATGTCACATGCAGCATATCACAGTGCCATTTTGAGTGCTCTTGTAGTGTTTATGTGTGTGATGCAAACTCTCTCTGATCCCCTTACCCTTCCTCCCCTGATGACGAAAAGGTTATTGGAGGAGTGTCATGCCCAAAAGCAAGCAGACAGCTTTGCCCTTTACAACAAAGTACCGGTGCTAATTAGAGACTATGAGTATGCCACTGGACTTAGGGTGAGTCTCACTGTGACTGTCAAAGCATGGCTTTATCAGCCTCTTACATTCAAACACAGGAGTTGTGTGTTCGTTCCACTCATCATTTCAATGAGGACTTTTGAGATTTGATCCTCTGCGTTATGAGACCACATCTCCGGGCGGCCACACATGGCCTGAAAATGTCAGTCATTCATTTTGCAGGGATATATTTATTTATTAAATATCTATCCATAATACCGTTAACCGGCTCTTCTGCTTTGTCTCTGTGCACAACTGATATGTCAATAGTTCAGTGTAGACTTCACTGTGAATGCTGAAAATCATCAGTCTTTTTGAAAACCAGTTCAGTGGTCTTGAGACAATGTTACAGTGTTGCTGAGCCTCATTTATCAATGCAGTTCTTGTAAATAAAAGAGCCATGCTAGTGGCTCTGTGATTCATGTGACAAAGTTAGCACACCGATGTTTAAAAGGCACATTGTTTTCCATGGTATGCATCTCAAGCTAGCTAGCAATCCATCCAATAGTTGTTGAGGAATTTAACTAAAAACCAAAACTGGCACTAGAGGAAAACTGGGGATCACCATTGTAAGAACTGTCGAGATATTTCAGTCAGGACCAAAGTGGTGGACCGACATAACCATTCCTGGAGCCATGTTCCCAGCATGTCAAAAATGTATACTTTCTTTCTTTGTTTCTTTTTCTTTCATGTAATGGGTGTTTATTAGTATGCACTTTAAAACATACATACTCAGAAAACATACACTTATGACATAAGAGATACATAACACATTTGTTGTGTTGTCTTTACTTTTGTGTACCTACATTTCCTTCTTGCCTTGACTATTTCATCTTGAGGCTGCAACCATGTCATGACCAAAAGAACAAGATCCAGGGTACAATCGGCCGAACTGGGTTTCCTCAGGAGGGGCTGGCGTCTCCCTTAGAGATAGGGTGAGAAGCTCAGTCATCCGAGAGGAGCTCGGGTTAGAGCCGCTGCTCCTTCGCATCGAAAGGAGCCAGAAGCCCGGTTCGGGCATCTGGTAAGGATGCCTCCTGAGCGCCTCCCTAGGGAGGTGTTCCAGGCACGTCCAGCTGGGAGGAGGCCTCGGGGAAGACCCAGGACTAGGTGGAGGGATTATATCTCCAACCTGGCCTGGGAAAACCTCAGAATCCCCAGTCGGAGCTCTGGTGCCCCAGTCGGAGCTGGTTGATGTGGCTCGGAAAGGAAGTTTGGTCCCCTACTGGAGCTGCTCCCAGACCCAATACCGGATAAGCGGACGAAGATGGATGGATGGATGGTTGGATGGCTGTAACCGTGGTCTTAAGTATTTCAATGGCACAGCTATAAACTCTGGAAACGATTTGGAGAGATAAGGTGGTGGAAAAAAAAACATGCAACAATAAAATAGGCCCAGAAGTGTAAGGTCCATCATTGTGGGGGTGGATTTCTCTTTATGAGAGGACTTGATTGAACCCATTATGATTGGGATTGTGTCCAGCCTTATATAGCTATACCTTCAAGTGGCAGCCAGGCCTCCTCATGATGAGATCTGGCTCATTGGATTACAGTTC
>JABXJD010000353.1:0-22500 GCA_013375575.1 Percina caprodes
GCTTCTTCCTTTTAGCCTATAGTGAGGGAATATCAATGCTGCTTGGACTGCCTTTGCCGTTGTATGATTCCTCACAACATTCTCTCACTTAAACCACACAATAAACACCCCTTCAAAGAAATCGAATCCTATCCTGCTATTTCAATGACAGTAAGGTGATGGAAAAGTACACTGGATTAAATCCTGACTGAGTTGTGTTTGTGGCCATTGTGAGGATTTGGAGCCTGGTCCACGCAGATACACTGGCAGCCCCAAAAGATAGATGGGTTAGAAAAAAATACAGCTGTAAATGTTTGCAGTGGTGGTAAATAAGAGGTTTAATCGTCCACTTTTGACACACACACACGCAGGCACGCACGCAGGCACGCACACACATACACACACACAAAGACACACACTTAACCAAGCCTAGTGAAAGAGGCCTAAATTTGCGCCTGATGCGGAAATGTCAAGAGGTAAATGTAGGAGTAATACTCAGAGTGGTGAAATGTCAGACTTGCCCTCCCATTAGTGAGTAGACTCCAACCTAATGCCAGTCATCACAGGCATATGGACAGAGTCTAAACTAAAGATAAACAATGATCATTGACCACTTCATGGTAATAATTGTGTTATGGCGTGCATGACACAATTACCATCTGTGTACATGTTAACGTGTACTTGATGAGTCAGAGGATGAATGTTAAGGCACACCTACTAACATTTCTGCATGTGTGTGTGTGTGTTTGTGTGTGTGTGTTTGTGTGTGTGTAGTCAGGTCAGTCACATCCATTCCCAGCTTTCAAATCAAACTGCATTGATGAACATCGACATGTGCCAAGCTGTCATGAAGACTGATCAGGCTTAAATTTGCACTGGATCGCAGCATGCCCAAAGTCACAAATCTTGAATAATACTGCCGATGACACTCCAGAAGCTCCAGCTCATAAAGCAATGTGTGTGTGGTGGTGTTGGGGGGGGGGGGTTTAGGCTGTCCAAAATAACCTCAGAAACGCACTGGCCTCATAATGTGAATAAATTGGATTTTAATGTCCTTGTCAAGTTGAATGGTTTCCCATTTGAATTCTCTGGAGGCTGGTACAAGCGCACTCCGCGACTGCTTTCCTACTTGGCCTAAAATTCCCTTTCGCTGCATGGGGGGGTGGAAATGGTGCGAGCTTTCTTGTTCTTTGGCTTCATCTTTTTGCGTCATTCCCTTTGACTGCTCTTCTCTCTCGCTCTCTCTAGAAGCCTCAGGACAGTGGAAGATTTAACGGATTTACCTGCTTCATTTGCACCATCATTAGGCTAATTCTGCTTAGTGTGGTTGAGTAAGCATTTCTCTTTTTTTCTTTCTCCTTTTTCCAGTCTCTTATCCCATCTATCCATCCGTTTATCTACCCAATAGGTACTATCAAACTCAAACTTACAGCCAGGAGCCAGTTGCGCCAACTCTTTCTTTCAGTTCAAATTTAGTCTTATTATAACATAATTGTTCACTAAGTGGACTTTTACTAAATAAAACAGGTTATGATTAATTCTGAAACACATGGTATAGTACAGGTATAGTATAATACCTACAGTACATTTACAAAGGATCAGCAGTGAAGTTTAATATATTGTTTTGCCCCCTTTTTTAAAACTTATCCTACATGTTGTGATGCTACGGTGACTACGGTAACATAATTGATTGGATTTGACTGAACGGCCCTTCAGATGTTCCCTGTTAACCAATTAAACGTCTTTTGTCCAGTTTAAATGGTTTATCTATCTATCTATCTATCTATCTATCTATCTATCTATCTATCTATCTATCTATCTATCTATCTATCTTCTACACACAGCTAGGTATATGCCTTTCAAATATCACAATAGTTTCATTTTTGTCCATAAAAAACGATACAACAGCTGCATTCTGGAGAGCTCTGCGACTTCCAAGTGAAGACACACAGAAGCACACACTGCCTACACACTCACACACTCTCCCACTGCAATGTCTGCACACAAACAACACAGATACACCTAGAACAGCCTACTCACTGACCACACACATTTTAAAATATCCGAGGCCGCTTCAATCCATTTATTCTTCTTAAAACATGCAGAGCACTCTTGCTATAAACACACACATGCAGCAAACACGCTTGTTCCAGCACACACTCATCCATCAGTGATGTTTTAGCTCTCAGGCTCGCTGTTTGTGTCTCTGAAGGGACTCCTATCTCACAAACTGTACACCAAGAGAAAAGCTGCTTGAATTATTGAAGGCAGAAAGAGAAATATGGACAGTGAACAGGGAACTTGTGCGTGAAGGGATGAGAAAGAATTGGACTGGCAGACTGAAGAAGGAATGGGGGGAGAGAAGGAGGAAGGCATGGAGAGATATTGGGAAGAAGTAGACTGTACAAGAATATGCAAGGAGGCAGAGAGGAGTAGAGACCGGAAGAAAGAGGGGTGGAGGTTTAGTAGAATTTGTAGTTTTCCCTGTGGCTTGTTTGCTTGCTGATGTAAAGAGGAAATGGCTAGATCAGCAGGGGCTTTCACTGAGTTTAACTAGCTGCGGAAATGCATGCGTGCCACACACACACACACTTATAAAAGGCCATGCCCCACGGGAATAAAGGAGATGAAGGGAAAGATAAACAGACACTGTGCAGCAACGTCTTCTTCATGCTCAGGTTACCCTGCTCAATAGAGCTGCAAAGGTTGTTGGGCTTTTTACGCTTTATTGCTCATGTGTGTGTGTGTGTGTGTGTGTGTGTGTGTGTGTGTGTGTGTGTGTGTGTGTGAGTGTGAGAGTTGGGCTTATTGTGTGTATGCGTGCTGTAAACTGGCATATCTACTTGGGCTCTGACTTCCCGTGGTGCTGGCTTTGTATCAGAACCCAGCTGAACATGGCTGCAGATCAATGCCTTCTCCAACACACACACACACACACACACACACACACACACACACTTGGACTTGTTTACAGTTTAAACAGCAGGTGGCACACATAAGAGCAACTTAATCCACAGCCATTTGGACGACTGAATGTGATACCCACAAAGTGTATCTATCTATCTATCTATCTATCTATCTATCTATCTATCTATCTATCTATCTATCTATCTATCTATCTATCTATCTATCTATCTATCTATCTATCTATCTTCTTTGTAATGATCTTCTTTTGAGTTTTTTTTTAGATTTGGTAACTTTTGTTGACCATGCTGAAGTGAGTTGTACTTTGGGACACTGTGACATCACTTTTTTTGTGTGGTTACAGGTGCAACAGAGCGCACTTCTAACAAACTCAGGCAACCTTCTCCCTCAAGCTCTTTCTCACTTTTTGGAAAGATTGTCCTAAATGATCACAGGGGTGAAATGTGATCATCTCTCAATGACAATGGTTTGGGGTAACCATAAAGGATTTTGCCTTCTGATATGGTCGGCCGACATAGATCGTACCCCCACCTTAAGAGTAGGGATGCACTGGTCCAACTTTTGTTAATCCAGATACCTTTGGGTATCGGCCGATACTGAGTACCACCGATCCAATACCAGTGTTTAATTAATTATCTGTAAGCCGCACTGTGTGGAAGTGACTGGGATCATTCATTTATGTGGAAGGAAACATCAGGTTTGGTTTAAACAAACTTGCTTTCATAACTTTGTATAAGAACATGTAAGAAATATAGATACACATTTTCAGAATTGTATACAGCAGCAACTTGGTAACACTATAATAGCAATTACAAATGTCCTTTAAATTCAGTAACACGTTGGTAACTTAAACAGGATATGAGGATAAAATGTATCTGAAACAGATTGGCCCCATTGTCAGCGATACCAAACCCAGATATGTGCATCCCTACCGAAAAGTGTGGTCAACGAGCGGGTAATACGTGGACTTTCATTTTGGAGAACGAAGTTTTTGTCCTGTCACAGACCAAAAATTTATGTTTTTTACCATAGTGAATGACCTTTCCAACCCTAAACTAAGCATTTTAGGTGCTAACCTTAGCCATACCTTGACAGGGCTTTAAAGATTATATGCCATACCCTCTAGCTAAATCCAGGATTTTTCAGAACTGTCCAATATCAACGTTCTGTCAACAGGCATGAAAAGAAATAAGTGCCTCATTAAAAAACTTAAACCATTTTTCAAAACACAACAGCAATATTTCCAGAATGAGGTCCTTGTTTATCTACCGTTTTATTTCCTGCTGCATTCTTGAGAACTGTGTATTCACCTAGAACGTCAGTGATTAAAGTTGAAGTGTGGGAAAGTTTTGGTGAGGTATTTCTCCATGACTGACAACGGTGCCTACCCATTGTGAAAGCTGTCAGCCGGCATGTATTTACTGGTGGCCAGCTGTGATCACACACACACACACACACACACACACACACACACACACACACACACACACACACACACAAACACTCTGGGCTGGGCTGCCGTTCAATCCTTGCTGCTTCTGCACCCCTGGCCAACACAGCAGGATGGCTATCAAAGCCATGTGTGTGTTTGGGGTTGATTTCGGGGCTGTGTATGTGGGTGTGTGTAACCATGAATGGAAAGTGTTTATTGGTGAGGCATTCTCCTCCCACATCTGCAGATCACTCATCCTCATGGAGGCCTTCCCCTCGCTTTCATCAAGCCGCATGGGAAAGTGGGAAATAATTAAGGGGTGAATAGAGTGAAGTGGAAAAGTATAGATGAGGAGGAAGGACAGTGGCACATAAAAGAGAAAAAGAGAGTGAGATAGCGAGTGAATGAGTTTTAGCTAAAGTAAGGAAAGCGGGCAAGGCATGTGGCGGGGGTAGTCTCTACCGGTCACCATGGCAACCCTTTAAAGGCCAATCCCCAATGCAATTAGAGTAGCGTTAAGGCAGCCAGTCTGAGGGCAGAGAGTATGAAAAATAATGGCAAGAAAGATCAGACAGACGTAAGGGAAACAACCCAGCTGAATGAAGGAAAACCAGCTATTAAGTGTGTCAGTGTTTGCACAGGATCATTGTGTGTGTGTGTGTGTGTGTGTGTGTGTGGGGGCATCCATTCTTCTACACTCGTTGTGGAAATTTTAATAATGAAGATGCTTCTGGCTAGGTATGTTTAAGGGTTTGTACGCAAGTGTGTGTGCAAGTTAGTATGTGCACGTGTGTGTGTGTGTGTGTGTGTGTGTGTGTGTGTTTGAGAGAGAGAGAGAGAGAGAGAGAGAGAGAGAGAGAGAGAGAGAGAGAGAGAGAGAGAGAGAGAGAAAGTATGCAGTGGTGAAAAACACTGGGTTATTTATTGATACCTTTGACTGCAGAATCTACATGCTAAAGCAAACTTTACACATGTAAAAGCAGCAATATTTCAACAATATAAGACTTAGGGGAAGAGAGAGAGAGAGAGAGAGAGAGAGAGAGAGAGGCAGATGTTTGATTTATAGCAGCACAGAGGGATAAAGGCTGAGGCTCAGGCCACCAAGGTGATATCATCAATGAGATTAAACCTAAAAGTATTATTGCTTATCCTCTCAAGTCCTGTCTAAGCTCATTAAGCACAAAAGAGCACAACATATCCAGACACAGTGAGTTCCATTTTCTTTGTTGGACACAAGATCTGCTTGGTGCTTATTGCTTAAACTAACAAAACAACTGCCCTCATTTTATGTCCATCACAAAAGCAACATGCAGACTTAATATTCAGGTTTGCGTAATAAGGGCCTTGGCTGTCGGTCTAATGAGGATCACACTGATTAGCTCATCTTCACACTGCCGATCAACTGCCAGTCATACATACAGTAGATTGACTATTTTTAGATAATTCAGTTCTCGCGATCATCAAATGATTTATGCCAAAATTATAAAAAAATAAGTCAATGTTAAAATTATGGATATTAACCATGCACAGTATATTTAAACCTGCACTTGACTAAAGGTGCCAGTCTGCTTCAAACAAAGAACAGGTCTATTCTTGAACTCCTCTCTCATTCTCCATTCTTAACACATCTACCTATGTCTCTTTTGAAAGTCACTGTCTGAAAGTGTGTACCTCCATATGTATGATTCATGACATTCTTCTCGTGTCGCTTAAGTTAACTCCTCCACTTGCGTCCCTTCCTTGTGTCCTAGTCCCTCCCTCCAAGGAGGAGGCACGGGAGAGACAACTTCCGGTTCAGTCGAGGATCTATCAAATAAGGGCCATGAGATGCAGCTATGGTTTCCATGACGAGAAACATTTTGCCCAGCCTTTCCCTGTGGCTAGAACAGGTTTAACACAGTCCCTCCAGGATTTTGCGATGTTGCTAATTTTGACCAATCACCGCATCTGTTTAGCAAATTTGACCAATAACCGGAGTTTCCCACGACTTCAACCAATCCCAGTAGTCCCACGTGCCAGACTCTGTATCACTATGTGACTCTGAGAGCCAATGACCAAGCGGGAGTGAGAACAGGTTGATGTCACACGTACGTGGCCATATTCATTTCCTTGTTTATCAAGATCGTGTGTGACTCGAACATCTCACATTTACCAACAAAACGTACAGCGAAAGACCGTGCAAAACATTTCAGACCGTCCTGCCAACTATTTTTGAAGAACTATATAAAAAAAAAAAAATCACACCTTTCTTGGCAACTTCATTGCAATAAACATACAAAAAAACATTGCTACTTTTATCGCAATTTGTTTTATAATACATCAGGCATTTTGGGTCACGACAATCTAAAAAAAAGTCCGCAAAATCCTGGAGGGACTGATTAACAGTTGCCTTTAGAAATGGTCGGACTACATTTTGTACGAACTTAACTCTATACAACCAAGAACGAGAATCTTGCCCTTCACAATCGTCCATCGTCCATCCCACATGAAGAGAACGTAACATAAAAGAGCCGGGTCTTGTCATTGATGGCGGTCTAAAATACTCTGAATGCCGACCTTATGAGAAGTACACTCTGCTGGCCATACATGCAGTGAGTCAACAGCAACTCCATTCCTGTTGGCAACACTTGGAAGGGAAGCAATGAGGATAATTTTCATTGCACATCGAGGGCAAATTGATGGCTTGTGTTGCGGCCGTAGCCTACCGAGTGTTTATTATGTAACATTTTCACTCCACTGCCCCGATCTTGGGACCCCCAGAGGGAATTGATTTCTGCCGCTCCGCTGCCCTTTTCAAGTCTCTATCTTTTCTTGTTGTATTCCAATATTCTCTCATTCCATCCTCGTTTTCCCTTTTCTCTTCTCTTCCCCTTTACCTCCTTCTGCTCTCTTTTTTTTGTGCTTTCTTTCTCACACGCACAAATGTCTATGATTCTGCTCGGTCTTCATCTTTCTTCGTCGTTCATTTCATTTGCTCTCTTGCCCTCCTCCCTCCCTCTGGCTTTCTTGTCTGGCCTGCTTGTTTTATTGCTTCATACAGTATCTCAAAGCTAGTCTTTGCTTCACGATTCCTCCACACACACTCTTCATCGCCACTGTCACTCTATACTTTCTCCTTGCTCTTTCCCTCTCTCCTATGTTTACACCCTCCATCTGTCTAATCAGTCAATTGCCTCTTTTCAGTCTTTTCTCTCTGTTTGTCTTCCCTCTCATCTTCTATTTCTTATTTCTTACCCCTCCTCTCTGTTTGCGCATCCAACTCCAAGTGTTTCCCTTCCTCCTCTTCTCCGTCTGTCTCTGGGTATTGGGTCCTGTTCTCAGCCCACAGCTTGGTTGACAAATGGATTATGTCTCCAAAGACACCACATAACCCTCTCCAGACCTCTTTATTTAACTAGCTACTATTTTATAGCTGTCACTTTTGTAGATTTCTACTGGTGAGGTATCGGCCCTTGACAATGCACATTTGCACATGTTTCTCAGCAATTCTTTTGTCCTTATCTTGACGTTAACAATCTTTTTACATATCTCATCTTCACTCATAATGTTAAATCTTATCTCTGACTATGTTTTATTCCCGCTCAGCACAAGCTTATTTCAGACTCCAAACATCCTAGTTATCTCCTTTTGGAGCTTTAATGGCAAAGAATGTCAAATATTAAGTACAATTATCTCGTTGTAAATAATCTCATCTTTATAGAAAACACATTTCTTTCATGCTTTTTCTGAATTCACATATTAACGACATGACCTGCGAAGACCTCACTCTCAATCTTTCTGTCATTGCTTTGCCCAGGCCCAAATATTAATTTGAAGAAGCTCCCAGGTTGGTCCTTTTGGTATTAGAGACATATTAGCTTTGAAATAGTTTGAAATGAAAGTGCATTATTCAGTGTGGGCTGTGACTTGCCCCCTGTACAATATTGGATAGGTTAGCTCAGGTGGTTAAAGCTTTTCCAAACTGCCCTTTAGTGTGAATTATTTAACGTTTTACAGCAGAAGCCTCCAGCAAAGGCTCGGTCCCGTCACACCTGACCCATATTTCTGTCAGGAAAAAGTTGTATCAACCGCACGACTGTGAACTTGTAACCATGACACCAATTGACCTGACATTTCTCACAAGCTGTATCGGAAAGTACATTAAAGAATAGGAAGTTTTAAAAGTAAGGAAATTAGAGAATAGACCTTTCTCTATTTAATGATCGTGTTCTTTTTCTGTATTTGTTTCATTAATTTTCACATTATCTCCTGTTCATGTGTGTGTTTTATGGTGTGTGCACCCCACCTTTCCTGAAATAAAGAGCAGCTCATCTACCATCACAATAGATTAGCATATTCAACATGAAATTTAGAATCTTTCCAAGTGACTTCCTCTGCACTTCTGTGCCTCTCGTGTGTGTGTGTGTGTGTGTCCCGTCCCTCTCCTGTTAGCTCACTATGTTCCCCAATCACACACAGTACCTGCTTAGAGCCATCCACAACATTCCCACACTTTGCATACACTGCAGGCACATGTCTCCATACAGCCCTACTGAAAATAACTAATCCAGAAGGATGGAACAATGAATTTAGGTATAAAATTCAAGGTGTGTGTGTGTGTGTGTGTCTGTGTGTGTCTGTGTGTGTGTGTGTGTGTGTGTGTGTGTTTGAATTATTCTAAAGTGCAGCATCAGGAACTCTTTGCCATTTAATCTCCATGTCATTATCAGGGCACCTCTGCATGGCATGTGTGTGTGGGTGTGCCTCTGCCTCTGTGATTATTACAAATTCCATACGCTTAGAGGATGGATGGCATGTTACTGTGAGAGATTCAAGCCATGAGAACAGGGATCACATAGAAAGAGAGGAAGATGGATGGAGAAGCATACAGAAGGGGACCACAGAGGAGCAGAGGGAAGAATTTCATTGAAGGGCTGGTTGGGATACTGTGTGACGGGACACAGAGAGAGGGGAATGACATATGTGGCTCAGACAGGTGCTGTGGCCACAGCCACAGACTGAGTTAAAGACAGAGGCAGTGTGAAAAATTGATGTGCCCTACTTACAGCAGCTGAGCAGAGACAGGAGAGGGAGGTGTAGGAGGCTGGAATGATGTTAGATTTTGGAAGCGAGCAAACCCAGTTGTGTTTTTTGTTCTTTTATTGTGCATTACATCACGCCAATTTGTTTCTGGGTATGGGTGTGTGCCTGTAACTCGTTTAGCTTCATGTTCAGCCAACATGCAGCGCAGCGTGGCTGCTCTGGGGTTTTTTAAAATCATCTCTGTGTGATTTGTTTTCAAACCAACAGTTTCTTCTACAGGCTTATGTAAACTAGCAAAAAAATCTTCTCTCCTACACACACACAAACTACTCTGGAGGCCTGAGCCACGCAGCTCCCATTAGCCCATCTCACACTCTTCTGCACTGTTTGACTAGGTGGAGCCCTTTATCTGCCCTCCTCCTATTTTGCACGAGGTGGGAAGAAGAGCTGGTCCCTGAATGAGTCAGCAGAATGGAAACCACCACACGTTAATCAACGTTCCCAAACTCCACACAGGAACAACTAAGGAGCTTTGCCGCGTTAGCCTGTTTACTCCAAGGAATATCTTAATGACCAAAAAGGATTTATGGAGGCTAAGTTGCAGGCCACCCTGGGGTTGGGTCTTTGAATTTATGCTGTTCTCAGCAGCCGGCTTAATGCAATGTAGTGACCATGACTCACCAGAGGGCTGAGATAACTATTACAGAAACCTAGCTCACAGCGTTTCACACTCACCTCCCCACTTGTTAGTTAGGTATGAATTGATGTGCGATTTTGAAGGAATTTAAGGCGCTTTGAAGGTGTTGCCTAGGGCAGGCGAGGCATCACCATTTAGATCTCCTCCTCTGCATCCTCCCCCACTTTAATTTATGTCCAGAGTTTAATGAGCGATAGCGTTTCCATTTGATTGACAAGACAGCCTTCGCCTGTTACCAGGGAGATGATCTCACATTTAATTATCCCTCGTAATAGCATACGGTGTGTTTATTGGCCATAAATATATATGCTACCAGACAGTAGACAGAGTGAGTGACATTACCACTAGCCTCAGGTGACAAATTGGTCCAACATATTTAAAGCTATGAAACATAATTACACAAATTGAACACGCTGCCATTCAAGATTTAAAAAAAAAAGGATGTTGTGACGGACAAATGGGATGAAGCGTTGACTGAGTTGCTACTGTGTAAAATACACATGACACTTGTAAGTAGCTTAGGTGTCATGGTGGTCTTGTGGTTAGAGACACTTTATGAGGCCCTGAAGTATACATGAGTAAAATGCTAAATACCGGACTTGACTTTTTTTTTTTAATATGGTAATTATGACAAAATTTCACACAACTTTCTAATAGGATAAAAAGAAAGACAGTTGATCAGACGGTGAATTGGTGACATTAATCTTGAAACTGTGATGATTGGACAGATCTTCATCAGATTCAGATCCACAGATCTTCAGATCCACATTTCACCAAACAATACACTTAATAGGAGTGGGGGGAAAAAAATCGATACAGCATAAGTAACGCAATATTTTCAGTGGCAATACTGCACTGATATACAGCTGCCAAGTATCGATCTTTTATTATATATGTGTTGGTCAGTTTGTCTTGACAATCCCATTTTGCATCAATAAAATTGAATTGATATGAACAAACAGAGAAATGTATATTTTTAGATGAAACAGATGTCATCATCATTAGGGGACATCATTAGAAAAAAGGTTATAAATTACAATATATCGCAGAATATTGCAATAATATCGTATCGTGGCATAAGTATCGTGATACCGTATCGGAAGGCGCCTGGTGATTCCCATCTCTATCACTTAATACCTTTTATTACATTTCTTCAAAGGCTTCACTACTTCTATTGTATGAGTCTGGTCCGACATGGAAGTAACTGCAACTGACTGGTTGGCGGAGGCATACTGCAGGGTGGTATTTCTAGTTGAAATGAACTTTGTCTGTAGCATCAAGTATCAAAATTGCCAAATGTTTTTCAAATGTCCAGCCAAATTTGTTATCTTGTATTCTTATTCTTTGATCACATAATTTATGATTAGGCCCAGTCACACTAGCATTTCAAACTAAGACATTTTGCAGTGGAATCAATTTATTTCAATGGAATAGCCACAGTAAAAGGATTTGCCTATGAGGGTGAATCCATGCAAATATTTCACATTGACTTTGAAGTTGGTTAACTTTGACACGCCAGTGTGTGCATTTGACCAATAGCAAACAGTCTGGACTGAACTTTGATGGGGATAGGAAGCAAAAAAGAGGAAGCCATTAGCTGTGATGCACCAAGTGCTTTTTATCAGTCATTGTAACAGTCATGATAAAGAAGTTGTCTCTTCAATAAACCATGTGAACTTGTTAGTAACAAAGCCAACTGGGCAATAATACAACAGAGATCTATGACAAGCAATATGCTGTTCCCAGCTATGTGTTAGCAGTTAGCTACAGTGGTTCACCCGCCCTGGGAGTAGTCATTGTGCACCAAAACACCATCTGTTTAGCGAGGATAACCTTTGCTGTGCTATTTTCTGTGATCAAGCCTTCTGCAATATTTTATTTAGGTAAAGATCTTGCATTGAAAATAGTGTAATTGTTACATTGGTATAAGAATTCAATACTCTTCCCTGTAGTCACGATGACAGAAGATGTGATACTGCCTTTGTACTGTTGGCTAACTTTGTAGGGCAGTAGGATGTCCGGCAGCTCTCACATTTTAACCCTGGGGTTAGAAAATGATTCAACTTGACTTCTGACCTACACAGATACACAACGGTCACATTCTCCTCTTTGACATAGCCGTTAAACAATACCAAATGTCCCACACCACAATGTTTTAGTTTGACAGCATTGACTGATTGGGAATACATTCAGGAAAACAGCCTAATTACCAACATAGCACAGCTATGTTCCTGCAATAATATAGTTTCTAATGAGGTAACCTTCACCAAACAGGTTGGAGCTTATCAGAAGTTAGAGTATAAATCCTATGTGACTGAGAGGATCATTTTAGCACCTGTCATCTCTTCCTAAAGTCTTTATCTGAATTTTATGTTTGTCCATCTGTCTCTCTTTCACAGCACTCATTGAATAGGCTTGTTTCTCTGTGGGAGCAAGGGATGCTGGGTAATTGAAAGGGGGCAACTGGCACAAGTCAAACAGATGGAGAGCTAGTGTGCTTACATTGTGTGTGTGTGTGTATACGCATGTTTGTGTGGGGCGGCGTCTGGCAGGAGTCAAACGGCTGTGGATTTATCATCTCCCCAATGAAGGCCAAGAGCAATGCTTGCCAGAGCCCACACTCTCACTCTTACTCTCACACACACACACACGCGCGCACACACGCACACACGCACGCACACACACGCACACACACACACACACACACTGTCCACATCATGCCTCACGTTTTCCAGTGTATCTCCCTCTCTTTCTTAGGCTTGTCTTCATGTAGGTTTCCATTTGTTGGCAGCTTGTTGTTTTATTAATTCCATGCATCCGTCCATTCATCTCTCTGTCTCTTTATAGTTTCTTGGAAGGACTCTGAACACCACATTTCATTCCTTTTCTCAAGTATCCTTCCTCCTTTTCCCTTCCTTTTCTCTCTCTTCTCACATCTCTTTCCCCTCATCTTCTTGCTCCTTCAAGTTTGCTATTGGCATTCCCAGTAAGTGACAGATGCCAGGGCAGAAAGGGAGAAGGAGTGAAGCAGAGATCGAGAGAAAGAGGGAGAAGAAAGAAAGAGAGAGAGAGGCTTGATGTTTTGTTGCTCCTGTGTTTTAAAGGAAGGTCTCTTTTTTATCAACAGTCTAACAGGCTGCTGGGCTCAGTCATCCGGCTTTTTCTTCCGACTGTTTACTGCTGGGTGTCAGGGCCCTCACAGTTGGTGCCATACACGCACATCTTTCTTTCATGCTTCAGTGTGCACACACAAACATACACACACATGCACACACAAACAGAAGCACACTTTATTCAACAAAACGTTCTGTCACCCAAAACACATATTGACAAATATAAAAAGTGTTTGTGAATTTGTAACAGTTGATTTATTTCACAAAGCATCTCTTTTTCTGAAAACTGGAGGTCACTTTTGTTGTAACCGTATTACTCGGAAGGACTCAGAAAGATTTTATTTTCAAGTCTTTTCAAGCTGCTGTCCTCTCTTTGACTGTTCATTTTAGGATTTAAAAGAGCTTCTTCAATGCGCAGAGGAAATAATCCAGTGTTTCCATAATCCTGCTTGGATGTATGTGTTCACTCAGTCACTTTCTCACACACACACACACACACACACACACACACACACACACACACACACACACACACACACACACACACGCATATTCAAATGAGCGTGAGCAGACCCACACCTGCTGCAGGTGTTTTGTCTTGTTTTTGATAACCTGCAGAGACGGTCGGTCAGTGTGTGACGGTCATTTACCAGCTTTATTGCAATCTTTATGGCTCTGTACCGAACAGGATTTGTCACATGTATAACTGAATCTTTGATGGCGTCCGCGCTTTTGAAATACTCTGAGATCTTCTGACCTTTTCATCTTCTCCAGCTTTTTTCATCTGTAAAGAAAATGAATAGGCATGTCAATCAGCCTTAGTGAGCCACCTGGAAATCATATGGTTAGGTTTGAAATACTTACGCCGTCCCTTTGCAGTGCAAAGGGAGTGATTAAAATTGTGATTGAGTGTGTGGCCCCTGTGCAAGGACTGTCATGCACTGTCATGTCATGCAAAGGGGAATAACATATGTTGCCAATGACAAAATATTGTCATTATGTGCATAAAAATCATCTTTTGGAAATTGATCTTAATGCCTTAATTCAAAACATTTAGGAAAATCCAACCTTTTTAGGACACCAATTTCCTTTGTGTATTAATAATGTATTGTGAATAAATAAATGTTCTTTAGCCTGGCTGTGTAAACCTATGCAAGCCACTGTATATAAGTTTAAAGAAATAAAGGATTTGTAGCCCAAAAGTCTTTGTCTGCCATGTTAATTCAGTTATCGACATGTTCTCCATACTTTGTTGAAGTTGAAGTTGATTTGTCCTTCCATTCCCTTCCCCAGCATAATTGTGGTTGAGCATGAGCCATTTGGCATTGCAAGAATTGTTTTGTTTTCTGTCTGTAATTTGGCTCAGTTTCATGGATAAGACTTGGTATGAGGACAACAAACAGCTTAATATATTTTAAAGTGACTCCAGAGAGGATTGAAGACAAAGACAGAGGATATGAAAAGCCTTCTTTTAGGTCTCCGTTATTTCATACTGGACAGGGATAGAGGGTGGATGGGAAGTGAGCTGTCTTTTGCTGTCTCATGCCTTTTAAAAGTTCTGCAGTTTCACAGTCATACAGGAATCCATCCATTTCCTGACAGAAATTCCGACACTATCCACACACTGAAAAACACAGATACTCCAAAAAGCAGGGAGTCTTGAGTGTCAGAGTTTAGAAGCTTAATTGGCCAATGTGTCAGTAGAGGAACAGGGTGTGAGAGAAGGGTGGACAACTGCAGAGAGAGCTTGGAGGGCAATGCGCTCTCTCTGCAGTTTACAAGGTGTTACAGCTGAAGATGTGTTCCTGTCTGATTACCTGTATCCCTTGTGTCTCCACTGTTCCACTGAATGTTGCCAGCACGAGTGAGAAAAGTTTGTAACAGTACGGAGCTGTCCTTGTGTTAGATGTGGATATGTTTGGACATGAGATCATTTTGGGATTTCTGGGTTTCTAATACCTGACTGCAGTTTGTGTTCTTGAAAATATAATGACCCACCAGTATTTGGGTTTAGGGTTAAGGTTAGAGCCTGGTCACACCAGAAAGTAACACTGAGAAATGCATCTGCATGTCTTAGCAAAGTATGTTGTTGTAGAAGATTGGTGACAAAATGACTATTTGCAGGGCTAGTTGACAAACTACTAGCTGGTGAGCTAACTTGTGCTAGCCAGCCAGAAACATTATAGTGCTAGTCAGTCACAATTGTGCTTCATTTCCTTTATAAACAATAAAGAGTATTTGTGGGGGGATGAAAAGCAAGATTTTGTGCTATCTGTCAGCAAGGTTGTTGGCTAGGTTGCTAACTGGACTCCAAAGATGAATTTGTACCATTAACTCCTGTCTATATTGCTATCTGTAAAACGTTGCTCTTTGGTGGAAGAATTTATACTATACAAGTGGATGACACATAGCTAGCTAATAATGTACAATAACTTCCTCCTTGTTGGGACTCTGGCTCTTTGTTGCCTCAAAGGTCAACACTGTCAAGATGGCTTGCCATTGGTCAATAGTTTGAATTTGCGTGGCTGTGCTTTAACAAGCAATGAGCAAATCTACTGGTTGCTGCGATTCCATTGGAATGAATTTCGGCACAAAATGTCACAATTTGACAATGCTGATGTGACCAGTTATTTAAGGTAATGTTGTGCACATAGTGTAGAGTAGTAATAAGGTCAGGTTTTAGAGATCAGTGGAAATGTCCTAAGTAGTTAATACTTTGAGTGTAGCCTATGTGTTTGTGTGTTTCTTTCGAAGGGGTAGGAGGACTCCCTGAAGGAGAGACCTCATTCCATGGCCTTGCCTGTCGATATTACAGCTACAAATCAGACCTCCCACACCGCTGAGAGCAGCAACTAGTACACACTCACACACACAAGCACACACACACACACACACACACACACACTCTCACAGACTCCATTGATGAAGAGAAAGTTTTATTACCAATCTCTGCCTGATACAGCTCCCCTGCTACAGTTTGGACTGTGCAAGAGTAGTTCCAGTGCTCTCTGATTATCTAGTGTGTTTAGGATGTGCTTATGCATGCTCGTTGTGTGCTACTGCCTTCATTTTATTTGTTTGTGTTCATGTGTATGTGCATTTGTGCCCATATGGGTGTGTTATTAGTATGCATGTGTACATGTGTGAACTGTTTCGGCCTGTTTGCTCAGTTGGGAAAACAGATTGCTCTCTATCTGGACAGAGATGTGCATTGGAGCAACAGAGAAAACAAAACTAATCAAATGCATCAGCTGCAGTCTTTGACACCGTTGCCATTTACAGAGCCTTTAAAACCTTAGGAAAAACCCATGATGCATTTCTAATGCTGTGTTTGACCTTTTTGTATTTTTGTTCAGAATAGGGTCGTCCATGACACTCATTTCACTAGTGATTATGTGCAAAACTAGTGATCTGTGATTCTATTTGTATTTGTAACACTTCATTTTATTTTATTAACACCCTACATGTCAACATGTACATTTTTATTACTAGCTGATAAGCCATATTGATAAACATGAATACTTCTCAATATATCCCCCGCTATTTTAGTATAGAGGAATTATAACAAACTAGAAGACAGGGAAACTACTTCTACCCAGATGTAGTAGCTAGTTTAGCCTGTTATCAGTTCTGAATATTCCCGCCAGCGGATCACACCGGATCCACGAAAGATCCATTGCTAAACCTGTTGGGTACAGTAAAGGACACTCAGCTGTCATCACCCATCTGTTGTAGATTAGCCAGACCACTAGTCTACCTCTCATCTGACAATTCACTTTGCACTGTATCGGCTGGTAAAGGGAAAGAAGAAAGACTATTAGAGGAAGAAACAAAAAGGTGTGACTCATGGAGAGAGACAGTGAGAGACAGAACGAGACCACTGAGACTCACCAAGTCTCTTGCCACCTGCAGTGTTAATGTGACTGGACAGAGAGAGTGTCAGACAGACCAATGTCACAGTCAAGTTCATCACATGTACTTCCCTCGAACTTGTGAAGTTTGACACCCAACTTGAACTCGAACTTGAGCTTGAGCTTTTTAGTTGAAAATGCAAACTTGGAGTCAATGAAGTATCTGTTTTTCCATTTTCTTCTCACAAAGAAAGTCCAGATACTGGTGGCATATTGATGATTTGAGATTGATTTTAGATAGCAGTTATTGTAGATCAGGGGTGATCTGCGGATTGTTTTTGTATTGACAAAGTTGTCACATTTGGATGCTACTGTATATGTTAACACACATTCCATTTTTTAGATCTAGATGGTAACTAAAGATGTCCCAGAGATGGTTAAGGTTACATAGTTAAAGCAGTGGTTCAGAATTTTGGACATAAAACCTTATAATATCACTCTGCCGCTACTGTAGCCTGTGCTACCAACTACAGGGAACAAAATATAACTATTGCAATGCAAGGGTAGTTTTATTTATAACATTATTCTATCAACAGACATTTACATCGATAGTCTGGCGTTATAATTACTTGCCTTGTAGAGTGGGTATGACTGATTTTAGTGGCAGGCTAGCAGATACTGTTGACGTGCGCCAGCCTAGCACCAGCGAACTGCAACTGTAAGGACTGGATGAAAAGTGTTGAAAACTGTCTCCACTGATAAAAACACAATGGCTAACTTGGAAATAAGATCTTATGTCCAAAATTCTGAAGCACCCCTTTAAGGTTAGGCATTGAAAATAAATGGTTGAGGTTAAATGGTTAAATGGTTAGAGTTAGATAGAGTTAAGGTTAGATCTAGATATTTTCCAGACAAGTTAAATAAAATGATTGGTTAATATTAATGTAATTCAATCAGAAACAATACAATTGAGTTTCCTATTATATTGGACAATATTACATGACTTTCAAGGTACCGTACAGGCTGACGCGACAATTTCTGTAACACTAGACACTGGATGGGTGTGTTGTGTAGTTTGCATCTCAAATGATCAACCCATTAAAAAGTTCTGATGTGGCTCATTGTGCACTTGTTTTTCTAGTCATACACCATTTCCATCTCACACACACACACACACACACACACACACACACACACACACACACACACACATACACACACTTTTTTTCTGTGTCCTCATTTAAAGATGTAGGACTGTTATGGACTAAATTAAATGGCTTGTATTGTTGAATTAATTCAGTTCAATATTGAATGCCCACGCACACACACACACACACACACACACACACACACACACACACACACACACACACACACACGCACACACAGATCTCTGCTCCCTGGTCATGCGGATGCTTCCGAAAGCATAATAAAAGCATAATTTAAACAGAATAATTCATCGGTTACAGTATTGTTAAATCACTGCCTGGTTGTTGACAGAAGGCTGTGATACCAATCTTGCAATAAATATTTTATGATTACATTATTTCGTATATATGTGTGCAAGTGTGTCACACACCGCATCAACTATTAGAAGCTTAGATATTTTGATAAATTCACAAAACAAGACTCCAGAGCTCCAGGAATTAAGGGGGTGGGAGGGGGGTCACTCTGGGTCCAGCCAACCCTTGTTAGGCTCATAGCCTCACCAGGCCTTGATCCGTGGGTAGAGAACTGGACTTTGCAAATGCAGCAGTCTTCAGCCAATTGATTTTGCTTAGAAGGGGCCATTTATCTTAATTAGCTAATGAATAGAATGGTTGAATGGGATGGACGCAGGGTTGTTTAACTTGATCACGTTTAGAAAGCAGCAATAGAGCCCAGTTAACTGAAGAGCAGCTCCCCTGTTGCAATGAATCAATTGGCTTGTTTTATTTCACAAACGATACAAATGACAGATTAAATGCAGAAGTTAAAAAAAAAAGAAAATTCCAAGACAGAGAGCACAACAGAGAATGTTTCCAGACTTTTAAAGCTGTGTTTGCAACTCGTGTACAACGTGTTCTCTCTTCTTATCCAAGGCTTTTTTTTTAATGCGTCAGACATTGGATTCATTTTCCTTTTTCAAGCTTTACTGTAACCACAGGAGGCTGTACAGTAGTGCCAAACACCTGGACCTACTGTAGCCACCGCAGGAACAATTGATATTCAAGACCCAAATGCCTTTTCAACCCAATGCAGCCCACATTTTTTTTTACCAGAGTGGACAGAATTGATTGTAGCACTACAGACTGTCAGGCACTTGGAAGAACCAGCGGAGATGCTCGGAACATCATCAACAGTTGCACCCATTTTCTCTATCTGTTATGTTCTGTCAACATGATCAGCACATCCCATACCTCCAGTGGAGATCAGAGCTTTAGGCCTAGCACTGACATAGGAATTTGTGAAACACTGCAGATTGTTAGAAAAACAATGTCAGGTACCACGAAGCCCACTGATAGGCCTGTTAGCATTAGCATTTAACCAGCTGTTCTCTTTAGGTAAACAGAAGGTGTGTGACATAAGAAACCTGTAACGTCATGTGTTATCTGTTACACTCACTTTTAAACAAGAACTGAAAACACAGAGTTCGTTTATGCTCACCGACTGCGAGCAGATGGCTGAGAAAACAAAGGCTTGGCAGGGTTTGAGATAGATGATAAAGGTAAGAAAAAGATGCATCTACCATACCTGGAATACAAGCTATGAAAAGCCCATCAATCAAAACCAGCTATCTATCTCTTGAATTGAATGTTAAAATAACATTCAGTTTAAGAATTTGAATTGCAGGCGTTGTTTAGACAACCTTATTTTACGACGATAAGCATTCCAATTCACGACATTGAATTCAGGGTTAAGCTACCCTGAACGTACAAAGCACAATTAACGGTTAGTGGAGAAAATCGCACGGCATTATGAAGGAGAAGAAGAAAGACAGAAGAGAAAGCTGGAGAAACTGAGCAAAAAGCCGAGTGGATAGGAAGACTTAGCAGAGCAGATGGTTTCAGCCTTTTTGCCCGAGGCGCTTCATACTGATGATGAGTTGAAACACTAACTACACATCTGCACTTCCTCTCCTTCAGTGCTTCACAAGGGTCGGGAGAGTAGAGAGAGAACTGGAAGGGTTTTGACAGGCATCACCAACACTGTGCCACATTCAGTAGTCTGTGTTCAGAGCAATCACAGTTGACACATGGCCTCCATCATCTCATGATGTGTATCACCAATACACTTTCTTTTACTTTGGATTTTTCTCCTTTTTTTCTGTCAGGCAGATGTACTGCGACTTTTAGACACATGCATTGTTTTTTTTTCTAAATTGTAGTTCCTATCTGTGGGGGCAACTCAATCACAAAACATAGCTGACCTGAAATCCTGCAGCTGAGCGTCAGCGTGCAGACCCGCTGGACAGCCAATCTCCTCAGTGTCGTGTCACCTTAAAGTTCACTGTGGACAAACACACACACACACTCCCATGTACTGTGACTAAATGAATGGTGAATGATGGATGAGGGTGAGGCTCGTCAGTGTTGCCATCTGTTCCGACATGAGACATAGAGAGTGGAGGGCTTGCGGTTGATTGAGCTTCAAGCCCATCACAGCGTTCAGCTCACCTACTGTGTACGCTCCAGTGACACCTGGATGGATTTGTGTGTGACTGTGTGTGTGAAGAAGAGTCGACTGTATAAGACACCTCTTGACCTAACGTGAGTCACATTACTTAAGCAGAGATGGTGATCATTTCAAATATGGTAATATCTGACTGCATGAGTTCATAGTCGCACCCAAATCTCTACTCAGAAGTTGATCCAAAATCAATTCATGCCGTTGCTTTTCTCATTGAAAACCTCTCAGCGTTGCACTGCCTCACAGTCAATTTTCTTTGACTGCCGTCAACGCCTCCTTGCACACGTGTCCCCCCCTTAACTGCCCCCCACCGTCTCTATTACACACCTTGCCATTCTCGCTTCACACCACGATAGCCACTCTAAACATGATTGCCATCGATTGCTTCATATCTCCTCTTTTTTTTGTTTTTCTGATTCCTCTCAGGTGAGAGGAATCACAGGTTTCTGGATACATCGCCTGAGAGGGAGAGAAGACAGGGATAGATAAAGTGAGAAAAGCATGATGGGATATACTGTGAGTACTGATTAAGGGTTGCTCTGTATCGCTAGACATGTTCGGATCCTTTCACAGAGTTAACTGGCACACATTGTGACATATATTATGAACAGCCATCCCATTACCCATCAACAACCTGGCATGCAAAGTCAGCCTTGGAATGTCACATGCAGCATATCACAGTGCCATTTTGAGTGCTCTTGTAGTGTTTATGTGTGTGATGCAAACTCTCTCTCTGATCCCCTTACCCTTCCTCCCCCCCTGATGACGAAAAGGTTATTGGAGGAGTGTCATGCCCAAAAGCAAGCAGACAGCTTTGCCCTTTACAACAAAGTACCGGTGCTAATTAGAGACTATGAGTATGCCACTGGACTTAGGGTGAGTCTCACTGTGACTGTCAAAGCATGGCTTTATCAGCCTCTTACATTCAAACACAGGAGTTGTGTGTTCGTTCCACTCATCATTTCAATGAGGACTTTTGAGATTTGATCCTCTGCGTTATGAGACCACATCTCCGGGCGGCCACACATGGCCTGAAAATGTCAGTCATTCATTTTGCAGGGATATATTTATTTATTAAATATCTATCCATAATACCGTTAACCGGCTCTTCTGCTTTGTCTCTGTGCACAACTGATATGTCAATAGTTCAGTGTAGACTTCACTGTGAATGCTGAAAATCATCAGTCTTTTTGAAAACCAGTTCAGTGGTCTTGAGACAATGTTACAGTGTTGCTGAGCCTCATTTATCAATGCAGTTCTTGTAAATAAAAGAGCCATGCTAGTGGCTCTGTGATTCATGTGACAAAGTTAGCACACCGATGTTTAAAAGGCACATTGTTTTCCATGGTATGCATCTCAAGCTAGCTAGCAATCCATCCAATAGTTGTTGAGGAATTTAACTAAAAACCAAAACTGGCACTAGAGGAAAACTCAGGGGATCACCATTGTAAGAACTGTCGAGATATTTCAGTCAGGACCAAAGTGGTGGACCGACATAACCATTCCTGGAGCCATGTTCCCAGCATGTCAAAAAATGTATACTTTCTTTCTTTGTTTCTTTTTCTTTCATGTAATGGGTGTTTATTAGTATGCACTTTAAAACATACATACTCAGAAAACATACACTTATGACATAAGAGATACATAACACATTTGTTGTGTTGTCTTTACTTTTGTGTACCTACATTTCCTTCTTGCCTTGACTATTTCATCTTGAGGCTGCAACCATGTCATGACCAAAAGAACAAGATCCAGGGTACAATCGGCCGAACTGGGTTTCCTCAGGAGGGGGGCTGGCGTCTCCCTTAGAGA
>JABXJD010000353.1:27500-117500 GCA_013375575.1 Percina caprodes
ATTAATTATAAAAAATATTATGAATAATCTATGATGTTTAAAAGTGGATAAAGAGGAGACTTTATTGATTCAGTGATGAAATTCTCAAGCTATCTGCCAAGTTAAACTCCCGCTGTTATTTTTGTGAAAGTTACTCAAAAGTAATGTAAAAGTTGTGTAACACTGTCCATTTTGCACTTGTTGTGTCTGTTCAAGTGTTGGTTTAATGGAAGGGGCAGCAAAGTTAGTAAGCCAGGTAAGAGAAAAAGTTATGAAAGGAATAAGAATGTCTAAGGCTTGATTGATGGAAACAGTGCGGACGAAACTGGCAAAGAAGGAGGAAGAGAGAGCGCGTATGTGTGTGTGTGTGTGTGTGTGTGTGTGTGTGTGTGTGCGCGTAGGTCACCAATGTAGTATTTACACAGAATAAGATAATCACCTTCCTCTAATGATGTGGCCGCTCATTGCCGGGGGCAACCAAAGCCCACGGCACTCTGATGTTGACAATCACCACACTCGCTCGTACACATCCAGACATAGATCGAGACCCTCACAAGCGTGACGGCCAATTAGTGAGAGGGACAGAATGGAAGAGGAGGGCCATGCGGAATTATGATGTTTCTCATTTTCAAAACTCTTAGCACCACTTTGCTCCCATCTGCTAATTAGTGCCTGGATGTCGCTCACTTTCTTTCTCCTGGGTCCATGTAGGTCTGTTTGACATCAACAGTAAATTTCTAGTCTTTGCAGCTTTTTCCCCCCTGCTAATTGGTGTACGCTGAATATCCTAGTCAGAAAATAGATTTTTAAATTCAGGCATAGTTTTCAACTTTGCCACAGTTGTGTTTTACATCAGAGAACATGTACACGCAGACATCAGGGCAAGTTTGCATTTATTTTGCATTTGGCTTTCATGCATGAACAAACAATGATTTTCAGAGAAAAAAAAACGAGGCCTGCCTCCATCTGATGCGTGAGAAACATGCACTGGATGATTTTGTTTCCGTGACTTTATGGTTGCCGGAATAATGTCCATACAGATTATTTTTGTGTGTACGTATGTGGCAAATATGTACAGCAGTTACCTAGAGACTCCAAAAGCAGCTGTGACAGTGCTGGCCTTTCGCAAAGCTCCATGTGATGAGGGTTTTACATGCTCAAATGATAAGGTGAATCCTCAGTCTGCAAAAGCAATGCTTTATTGCACCAATATGACACTGTGTGCCTCTGCCTTCCTCACTTTCCCGGATAAGGTTGCCGGATCATTTGTTTTTACGAAACACAGTCACACTGCAAATGACTGTTTAGGTCAGCACTGACTCCCAAAACAGAAGAGATACGCAAGCAATCAATGTTAGTGTTCGTTATTCTGAAAACACACACAAACCTATGCACATTATGCAGGAATATGCTAATTGCAGCAGAGGCAGCGAGTCTGTGACAAATGTTACAGCCATTGGTTCCGCTGGTACGCACAAAGACAGGTTGATAACAATTTTAAGATATACAAACTCCACTCTTGTTTGTTTATCATTCTGTCTCTGTCAATTTAAAAAAAAAAATTTATCAAATGCAAATAATGAGGATAGCTCAGCAGGTAACGGAAGGATGTTTTGATGTTTCCTCCTTCCCTTTTCCTCTCTTGTCTCTCTCTGCCTCCTCCATAATACTTGTCATTGTAATGGGGCTGTTTGATGTTTGATGATGCTTCTTGATGATGTGTCATTTTCCATGAACAGCATCTGACCACAAGTGTTGTGTGTTTCTTTGAATTTTAAACTCAATTAGCACCTGTGCACACAATAAACACACGCATACGCGCACGCACACAAAAGCCAACTCAGTTTCCACTTACACTTAGACTGTGAAACACTGAAACACACACACACACACACACACACACACACTGATGTTGGTCCTAACTTGTCCACCAGTCCTAATATGGAAGGTGCTTTTAATGGTTGAGGTTCCAATAAAGATAGAAAAAAAAGTGAAAGGAATAATGGGACTTTGATGAATTCACTTGAAGAGACTCTGTCCACCGTGACATCATCTGTGACCTTGCCATGACCTCTCCACTTTGCTCTGATCCCCACTCCCTCCCCTCCTTCTGAAATTTGAATTTCAGATCGGCTGAACCTTTACTCCGCTTATGTAGCTGCATTTGGGTCAATTGAGAAGACATCTTAAACAGCTGACGCTCTTTGGTGAAAAATAAATCCAAAGCACTCTTGCAAATGGACCAACAGGCCAATTGAAAAGTGTGAACTAACTCCAAATGACTGTTGAAAGACTGCTAAAATGATCCAATATGGTTCTGGGTTGATGAAGGTGTCCTTTTATCGGAGTGGTACAAATAAGGGCCAACATAGAGGTTCCACTTATTCTCATACAACAAGAATCCATTAGTAGAAAAAGCAAAAGGGAAACTGAAGTGTGCTTGCTTATGCTGAAAATTTACACAACACTGTGAGCATATAAACACAAATGCTAATATCTGAAATGGTCTGCATCTTAAATGTCAGTGAAAACAATGAAATTTCAGCCGAAATTAAAGCACCAGGGAAGTGCAGTGTAAACAGTTAAAGTGTCAGTTTGTATGTAAGGAGTAACAGTTGGAATGTGAGGCTACATTTACACTACTACGCATGTCCACGCTACACCGCTGCCCCCGTTTTGGTTGGAAAACAGGCTTTGTAGCCTGGACTAGTACAAAAGGAGACCTTTTGAACAGAACTGGCACGTCTGTCAGACTTATTGGTTAGGCTTACATACCTTTTAGTAGTAAATAAATCCCTGATCTTATTTTATGCCATTGTTGTTCTTTCTCCAAAGTATTTTCTGTATTTTCAATTTATGCATCCATGATTTTCAACCACAGAGTAACGTTAGACAATATGCTTTCAAATTACACCGGCCCACTTATGCCCAGTGTATGCGAATGGTCATGTGATATACGTTGTCAGACGTGTTCATATAGACGGAGATTTGTTCTATTACAGAGCTAAAACTCTTGTGTGAACAGAGTTTCTTGTGTTGGTTGAAGCAGAGGCTTAAAGCAGTTGAAATGTGTGCTACAGTTAAAGTATCACAGATTGTGTGCACGACATAAATACGAGAATGAGTATGGCTCGCTAAAGTTGAGCACACTTATTCAAACAAATGGCAAATACGGCTGAGAACCCCTAAAAGCTTCAGATAGCTGGAATAAATGAACAAATAACAGCCACCAACAAAGAGCAGTTCACCAACTACAACCAGCACGACAGCAAGCTCTGTGGCAAGAGAAAAGGGCGGAGCTTTGGATCTGGGACCTTATGCTGCGTTCCAGACAGTTTTTAGCCCGTAAATTATGACTTCAAGTCACGACTCACAACTTGGTAGCGTTCCAGGCAAAGTCACCACAAACCCTTCTAGCTAGCATTAGCGTTAGCTAGTGGCTCCCTAACTGATACTAGCCATTTATAGTCTGCAACATATCTTGGGCTTCAATTAATAAAACATAACCTGTAGTAGTACACAATCATATGTGTATTGTTTTGATTATAATGTGTGGAATTATTTTACGTTACCTATTTATACTATTTCTCACGGCATCAACAGGGGTCACCATTGTTGTGGGTGTGACATCAAAAGGGTAACTGGGAGTACAACTATCTTGTACATGTTCACAAGTAGTAAGTTACGGGTTTGACTGTCGTTCCAGGGCCCTTTCACGGGTAGAAGGTTAGAAGATAGATTGGTTGTCTAGAACACAGCATTTTATGCAGCTTCTCAGATGACCAGATGGAGAATTGGTGTGGATGATCCAGGCACTCAGAGGAGTGGCAGACACAAAAAGAGTAACAATATTTTTTAGATTTTTTAGTGTTGGTCTTTTTTGTTTCTGAAATATGGTTCCAACTACACATGTTGGTGAAAAACCTGGCATTCACTCTCAACGTTATATTACTGGTGACACTGAGTGGAAGCTGATGACGTGGCTTGGGATGATGCTGTAACCCCTGTGTCAAATTACCAACAGCCTGTCACTAATGGACATCCTATTCATCTCCTTGAGACTGCGTCTGAACACACACAATTGCACACACACACAAACACATTTACACACTCACAATGGGGCAAACAGCATGCATCATTCATTTTTGTAATCAGTGCACTGTCAGTATATTTGTTTAATGATCCATAATGCATTAGCAAGCTTGGAATTGGGTTTTCGGGTGAAGGGACATGGACGAAAAATTACATTTTGAGGTTCACACATGCGTGTTTATACATTTCAAATATGTTCAAAACACCTACACGTACACCAAATCTTCCGCAGGTCTGACTGGGAATAATGAAAAAAGTACTGATTGTTTAGATGCTCTGGGGCATCATTTCTACTGCTATATTGCAGTGGAATGAATTAATCATAACTTTTGTCATTCTCCAAATTGCCCGCTTATGACTAGCGAATAGCAGGAGGTAATATACGGAAATCTGCAAATTTGTTTCTAGGTCGTTGTTGAAATGTCGTTGTCTTGTTCTGCTTTGTTGTTTGTCATCATCCTATTGTTGTGTCCTAGGAGAGCTGAGCAATTTAGCTGGAAAAAAGGAAAGGATAGGAAAGGATAGAGGAAGAAAGAAATGAAAAGGATAGGCACAGGTTGTTGGTTAATAAAGGGGAAGGAAGCAAGGGTTAAAGGTTGAATTCTACATGTGGAAGGTAGTAAGAGGGTATGAGGAGTGGGTAGGAGAGGGTGAAAGACTGATTGAGAGAGATTATCCAGCTGCTGCCAAGGAATCGCCTAATGACAACCGAGGGATCCTTGAGAGTCGAGGGAGAGAGAGAAAGAGATCTCTAGAAATGCTATGAAAAATGGTCAGGTGAGTACTGGAGAGGCAGCTGGACTCTAAGTGTTTTGCCTTGACCACATAAATTGTGTGTGAGGTGGCACCCAATAAAGAATTTGAAGCAAGGCACAGCTGCATCTGTGCACACCAGTGGCGGCTGCTGGTCTTTCAAAGAGGGAAAGCTCAATTTTGGCCTACAACATAAAAATTGTTTTATTTATACATAAATTCTGCCCTACGTTCCTTTCAAAAATAATGCTCTGTGACCCTGTCGTACCAACTAGGCATCATTTCCAGTAACTTTACCAGTGTCCTTTCAATGGCCAGAAGACCTATGCTGCTTAAATGTCCATGGCCCATTGTGTTACAGGTGTAGGACTTGAGCTGCTTTAAACAGGTGAAGCTCCTTTCTACACCTGCAGATGTAGCTACAAAGGTTGCCACAAATGAGAACAGTTTGTAAAGCTGAGTCATTGCACTGTCCAACTCCATGTCTTTAAGGAACACAAAATCACATACTCATAATCACACACGCTTTCCCCCGTTATCCTGCAAGTCCTGATCTGAATACAGGACTTGAAGTTCAGACCTCAGTCTCGCTGAATCAAAGTGATGGCCTTAACTTTTCAGGACACATTGGAAGGTCTCCACTGGAAACACTTGTCTTATGTCATCAAATTTCCCTGGATTAACTAATTCTAAGAAGAGAATTTTTTTTGCACTAAATCAATCTTAGGTGTTGATCTGCCCTGCTGCGGTGCCGGAGGAAAAATAAAAGGCGAGTTGCATTTGCATCATCATAGCAATGTGTTGATAGCGTCGTTGTTTTCTAATTATAACTTGATATGTCGCTATCAGCTGGCACATAAGCACTACAACTTGCAATATTGATCATGTGTTGGTAGACGGCGCAATCCATTTTGCCTAGAAAAACTTTGTCCGCAAATGTTTGCTTGAATGTTGTGCGATTCATTGCGAAAATGAATGGAAAAACCTTTAAAAATGCTTAAAATTAATTTGATATATCAATTTGATTGCAGAACAGCATGCAACATCATTACGCACAGGTTTTTAGACCTTTAAAGTCGTTGGACACTTTCACCAGCTTTATTCGAGTTTTTTGTTCTAACGCATTTTTAGTCAAAAAAAAGAATTTGCCTCTGGTGCACACATCAATGCATTCATACAAGCCCATGCCTTACATATTTACGGTGCATGCAATCCTGCACAGAGCTGTAACGATAACACACGGTTGTATGAAACCCGGAAAAGAAGACTTTTGTCCCTTTATTTCTTTTTTCTGCTTAGGACTTTAATGTTTCCTGATTCATCTCAACATTTTCCCTTATGTCCTTTTTTATGCCTTCCTTTAAACCATCCCACACCCTTCTCTCCGTTTAGCTCCTCTGTTCAGCTCAGCAGTGCTCCCTTTGATTTATGCCTGCAGTTCGGTGCCAGCTTAAAAGCACCATATTACCACCAGCTCACTCTAATGTGCAGTGCAGGCGTGTCCCGGGCTGGTCCATTCATTTGATTTGTGTACAGTCAGAACAGAGTCTAAAACCCATTAGGACAGGAGATGGGGTGTGCACACATACGTGTGTGTGTGTGTGTGTGTGTCTACTCAAAAGATCTTTATCTAGCTGCTCATGTGGAGAGGATTTGACAAGGTAACAGTCCTGATGATGAAACAGGTCATAGGGGGCAGACGTGTAAAGTTCTCTACTGACGCTAATTTTGTGAACCTGGTTTTGTGTAAAAGATTTTTTTAAACGTTCCATGTCAAACAAGTACAAGAGCAAACAAAAGTTACAGTTACATCTTTTTTTTGGAACTATTAGCATTTCAGGTACCTTCTCCTAACTGAAATCTCCACTGCAAACCTTCACTGAGATCAGCGCTATATCACAAAATGAAATGATATAAGTATAACGACTGCAAAGCAAAGTCTCCTTTACAATTAAACAAGGTGGACATTCCCAGAAAAAAATGAAAAATGTTAAGAGTTACTGTAATGCATATGCATATAGCCTAAATGTATCTGTTTCTGACATGCAAAAGCTACGGAGCCCCTAGGGGGACATGCTCAACAACAACAAAAAAGTGCACACACTAAACCTTTTCATATGCGCACATGAAAGTTTCACGTGAGCACATGAAACTAAAATTTAGATTTGTTCTCATGTGCGCCGACGTTATGAACAGTACCAGTGCCACAGACAGCAGCACTGCAGCAAAGAACTTCTGGTTAGAAAGGATGGTGGCTAAAGATTCCTTTATGTTATATTAGTGGAGTTGGCCAGATGTTTGTCACTGTTCATAAATGAAAGTTTGAAATCATATGATCATATTGGTTGTTTATTCCTAACTTTATAATACTACCCGTAGGGGTGTTTTATATATTACTGCCACTAGTTGTGGCAGGAAATACGACCCACAGGAGTCCCCTTCACCATTTACACCCTTTTAGGGGTGTGAATCTTCCCTGGTCCCATGATTCACTTCCATTACGATTATCCTGTAAAAGATTCAAATCAAAATCGATATCACAATGCGTCATCTCCTCAATATTATTGTATATTGCTACACATGTTAGCAGTTATGGTAAAATCCACAAGTAACATCAGTAGGCTATAATAGAATATGGTGTGTCACTGCGTCGATGCAGAATCGTCCAGGTCCGCATCGCCATGCATCGATGTAATGATTCATTTCAACGCCCCTTTACACTGTACACTTTACTCCCTTCTATGTCTCATCCTCCTCTCACTGTCTTTTTTTGTCGAGTTTACAGTCAGCAAAGCAGGGTTATAAAATTGCATGGTTTAACCAACACAGCTTATACATTTCTCCATTTGGACTTCCAGTTTTCTCATTGCCAAAATGGTTTGCAATTCAGATAAGTGCACGCATTTATGTGTCAAGCTTATGCACAGAGATCAACTTTGCCCACTGAGAGAATGCTAGCATGCCTAGTAATTGTAGAAATTCCATTAAAATGCATTGACTTTGGTGTTAATTAGCACAACACTTAGACTGCATTCTTTATAGGAAAAAAGCAGCAAAAAAAACCCTCTCTGTTTGTTATAGCTAGCCAAGTTCACCATTCCCGCTTCATTCTGATAACCTTTCCTATAAAATGTCTTTCTTGTATTGGTTTCTTCATCCATCTAGGGAAAGCAAGCATTCCTCCTGTTCTTGCTCTCTTCTCTCCTTATCTTTTTTCTTCTTTCTATGAGAAAGCCTGACCCATACAGTCTCTAAAGCTCTGTCATCTCAATTGCAGCTTAATAGAGCTTCTTTCAGCAGGCAGGGTGCACCAGGCATTTACAGTATACATGATCTCCTCAAATGTTCTTAGCATGATCCTCACAGCATGTAGAGTATTTGTGGGATAGGCATGATACTTAACTGTATGCCGTATTCAAAAATATCACACAACTTCATGGTATGGAATGAAGGAAATTAGATCAGTATATACTAGCTATATTCAAGAAATGCAAGCAAGTCTTATTAAACTTTAACTTGCCTCTGTTAAGCTGATGTAAATCCCCTATAGGGTGTTTGCAGAGCTGAAGTCAGTGTTCTGTTAATAGGATCTAATTGGAAATGGCTGGTGTTAAGGAAGTTGCTTGAGTTGTCTGAACCTAATCCTGTGGAAATCCCTAAGAAGTTATTAAGAATCTCTGTGCTATGTCCTAAATGCAGGGCAGTGTTTTGCAAATGGAACTAAGCCTTCGGACCCATTGGGTTAAGCAGTTGGCCCAAAGTTGAGAATACAGTAACGCAATGCTCTTTACAAAGGCTCTTTAAGAAAAAAAACACTTGAGTATTTTGTTGAGGTGTATGTTCAGTTCATCTGAGCGTCAACCAGTTGTCAAATACAGCTGTGACTTCAGCTTCTATATTTGTCTACTTATCCTTATGTTCTCAAGTATTTCACTCCTTTAGGCCGGATAGCCGTTGCATTGGGTTTCCTTTGTGTTGGCTCCGGTGGATTTCTGAGGACTATGGTTAACTGCTCCTCAGATCTCTGCAGGGTAAATCCAGACAGCTAGCTAGACTATCTGTCCAATCTGAGTTTTCTGTTGCACAACTAAAACAACTTTTGAACCAAAACAAGTTCCTTCCAAGGCTATCTTGCAGAGGCGCCGTTGCTCCATACGGCGCTTAGCGCTGCCCAAGATGATTGTGATTGGTTCAAATTGGTTGAAAGAAATGCCAATAAATCAGAGCATGTTTTTCTTCCATCTGTGCTGTATGGACTAGCCAGATCATCAGCTGATTAGGATGCTGACTTGTTTGCCCAAGACATGCGTCATCTATGAGTCTTAATCTTTTAGCACAATATCATGTACGTTACATCTTTATGGTACAGACCCCTTTTATAAGATTCTTGCTTAACAACGAGTCAGCATTCAAAGTTTCAACCAATTAGAGGAGCCAAAGTTAGCTTAATTAGCTAGCTAACCAGCGACAGTCCTCATTTCAGCAAAATCAACGGATGCCAAGCCTACTTTGGTCTGAAATGAAGGCCCCATTGTTAAAAAAATTACTACGAATTTGAATGGTACATCTGCCATTATGATTCACTGTAAACATGCATGTGTTCCCTTTAAAACAGAAGCTTAGCAGGTATAGGGCTTAGCAAACTGTCAATTCACTCAATAATCCATCAATTTACAAAATATTGCCAAGTAAGACAAAAGCTGTTTATTACAATTACATGTGTGTGTGTGTCTTTTACTTTTATCACCGATAGAAGCCAGTCCAATAGAGCTATTACAGTTAAGCAGGGCTGCTGTATATTGCTGTGTGTCTAATGCTCTCTCTGTGGTCTCTCATTGTCTCCTGTTTGCAGTGGTCAGGCCATGCCTGTCCTCTCCTAGTTTGGTATGAACTGGCCTTACTGCTCAGCCCTGTAGGGACTCCTTGGCACATGTCTGCCCTAGCTAATGCCCCTACTGCAGTCTCTTGTTAAAGGGGAGATGGAGAGATGAAGTGAGAGGGGAGAGAGAGTCGGTAGAGGAAGGGACTATCAAATATTGATTGTATTTGCATAAATAGCCGCAGTTGTTAAAAGCCTTGCATGATCCCACTAGCTAGCTTTGTACTCTCCGGGCATGCGTAGGGAGAAAAATAAAGAGAGGCTGAATGAAGACAAAAAGTGGTGATTAGAGTCAAGTGAAGGCATTGATCTCCCGCAATGCGACATAGCGTAGGACTCTCAATCAAGCCATCCCAAAGGGCTACGCCACTACTTGTTCACTTTGTAATTTGCACCAATTATTGCCCCATTAGAGAGTCCCCTGTAGTAAAGTAGACAGAAGATAATGATGCTCTTCTGTTGGGTTGTTCATCAACACAATAGGTTGAACAAAACACCTGGGGAGGTGAAGCAGTCACTTTTCATACTCTGGACATCAGTGTTGGCACTTAATGAATGTGGCCTTTGAAATAGAGGGGCCAACATAGTGTAGTGCATAGAGGAAAAAAATTTGAAAATAATTGCCTTTCTCCTCGCTCCTCTTCATCCAAGCTGCTCTTCAGTTTACATCCCATCAAGCTCTGCGGTCTTGGCCCCTGGATCCTGTGTGAGCAGGTTGTGGAGTGGCTTAACTGAATATGGTACTAAATGTCGGTGTGGAAGTACAGCGACTGAGTCTTGTGAGTGTTGCGGATGCATTTGAGAAAGTGTTTTTGAGGATGTTGAGGATTTACTGTTAACTAAGCTGTGGCCCTCTCTGCATTTTTAGAGGTTATGCAGAGGAGAATTTTGAGTCCTACAGTTGTTGCCAAAGAACAGAGTGTTCAAAAACATTTGCATTTCCAGCTATGTTGAAAGAAAAAAGAGAGAGAGGGTAAACTCACAAATAAGCTAAGCAAAAGAAGAGAGATTTCTGAGCATTTACTGTCTGGTAAATATACTTTCAGTTATAAGAATATATTTTCAGAAACAACTGTATTACTATAAAGCTTTATGTAACTGAAAGTATTAAAAGATATGAAATGTTATTACTGTATAACTATGATTGGTCTATAGATATGAAAACAATCAGACTGCAGAATTTAGATGGATTTATTCAGCATGTCCTTTGCTTTGTCCAATTTTACTTTGTTTTACTTGTATTCATTACATCCAGTACCAAAAGTACCAAAAATGACTATAACTAATTCAATTCTTACGCCACAGTATTATACACACATAATTACTGTCACAGACACTAACAATTTCCAGTCTGGTATTGATTTAGAAAAGAATTGAATGAATTTGCATCAACAATCTTTGGCAATATTTTCTTTTGCTGTGATGAGCTCGAAGTTACTGATTTGCACAGATTTTTTTTTTAATTAGATAGTGTTTGGGCAGTAGCTGGAAACGGGTGGGCAGATGAAGTCGTGAGAGTTTTTCTGAACTCACACACCAGTTGTAGATCATTAATGTAGAGGCTGTAGTGTGGTTATTTACCTGCATATGTCTCAGTGTGTATGCCTGTACCGTATTTGTACCCTACATATGCCTGTCCATATGTGTGTTTTTGCTTGAATTTGACTGCATTTTTTATGTATGAGAGAGCTAGCAGAGCTGATCAGTGTCCATGCTGAGGGCTTTGTCACAGCTGACCTATATTAGATGAAAGCAGCTGGATCAGTGGCCTGCAGGGACAGCAAAAGAGTTGTGTTCTAATTATCTCTGCAGCTAGCTAGCGACACATCACACCCGCGCACGCTTGCACGCGTACACACACACACACACACATAAACACTTTTTGGCAAATCAATGGGAGCTCATGAGAGCATCTGCCATGCTTCGCTTGACGAATGACAGCAGCAGATCCTCCGTGTAGGATTGGCCAAGCTACAGCGCCTCATGTCACACAATGCATATTAAAATCCCTCTATAATCATGAACTATGCACAGTGGTCTCTGAATGCAACTATGTGTGACAGAACTCTACTTTGCTTAGCAAAATATAATTACACTAAAACGTCACTTAAATGTATCAGGCTCTTGTTGTGGCATTTTAGGAATGCATCATCTTGACTCCTCATATGGATTCACACTGTAAATATAGTCTGTGCACTATAGCCGCTGTTGCCATGGAGCCTCAACCTAACACACGCTGAGGTTGAGCGTTAGCTATAATGAGGCACAGAATCATGACAGAAAGAAAACAGCCCAGGGAGCTAATGCTAACAGATAATAGTAATCACTGAACTAATGCTAATTGCTAATAGGAAGGGTAATAAAGTGTGTGGAACCCCATGGCATCCTCCAATGTGACTGCAGTCAGCTTAGTAGCATTTAGCTCACTCAAACACATCAAGGCTAAAGGCATAGTGTTGCTTAGTTTTTTCTTTTGTCCCATTATCTCCATTGGTATGAACACATTTGCCTACACACATGTTCTGACATAAGGAGAAACATTCACAGTGCTATTTCTGTGTAAGCCCCAGTGAGTGATTTATGTCACCAATTCTTCTACCTTTAGGAGGTAATTGGACGCAGCACACACTCAATTAAGCGGTTGGCCTCTTAGTCATCCCCTCCTCTTTAAGTCTCTTTCTTGTACTTCCATTTTTTCTCATTCCTCACTCCCAACCCTTTATTTCCAACGCTAATGTTGCTCTCCCCTCCTCACATGCCCCATTGTCCCTGTATTTGTGGGTCCAGGGCCTATAGCGCTCCAGGCAGGGAGTTTGTTGGTATCTGTCGCCTTAGCTAGGCAGGGGAGCTTCTGGTTTTGGGACCAAGAGGCACATCGGCACATTTTCCACCACGTTGAATCTTCAGGGACCGCCGGGGACTATTTTACAGGTCGGAGCTTATGAGGAGGGGTGCTTTTCCAGAGGGAACAGAGGGAGGGACGTACTGTAGAGAAATGAAAGAGAAACAGAGCGTAGTGCTTCCTGCAAGGTATGACAGTGTTTGCACAGATCACCTCACTTCATTTTTTGCAATTTGAGCTTCCCTGATGTTTCTCGTTTTCTTTGTGTTTTCCTCTCTGCAGAGTGACCAAGAGCGAGTTATTTAGCCGCCAGTTTGTACCTGAAGACATGGAGCACCATTTCCTGATGAGACTGTGGTAGGTAGAGCATGTGATAGTCTCCCATTGCCAGACCTTCTTCCACAGCGCTAAGCCCCGGACACAAAGACGGTGTCTCTGCAAAATAGCCTCGGGATAGAAACTTGTTTTGGTGGAACGTGTATGTAAAACGTACGTTGGTTTATTCGTGCAACAGAAAACTCAGATTGGACAGATAGTCTAACTAGCTGTCTGGATTTATCCTGCAGAGATCTGAGGAGCAACCACAGTCCTCATAAACACAACACAAAGAAAGCGGAAGGTGTGGTACATTAAGCCTAAAAAAGAGGGCGATCCGTGGAATTTCCGGTAGCACCTGGACATCCCACTTCTGTTTTCTGCGTCCTTGAAATTAATCCCTGGAAGAGTACATAAGGGTTCCCAATGGAACTTCTTAAGGATTAAGCCACGACAGTGAAGCTGCTCTTAGCAAGTGTGGCTCAGAAGCGCATCACTCACTCTCTCCTTAGCCTCTAGTGTCTTGTGTTTGATCTCACATGAAGCAGTGAAGCAGTATTGATTGAGTTTCTCTCTGTAGATGATTTGCTTTTGAAGCTGCAGTCCACATTTATGGCCAAACACTAAATCCAACAGTTTGAGTAGTACCTACAATGCGTGTGTAGGGAATCCAGCAGGGAAGTCACAGAATGCACCAAAGGTTACGTAGGAATGCTAAGAGACAAAGTTGGCCTTACATCTTGGAAAATAACTGATGGAGAGAGTGATACAGAAAAATAGAAGAGAAAGATGTCAGACAAGTGCTGGCTGGAACAGTATAGTAAAGTAAAAAATAGCAAGCAGTGCCGACTGATTGTGCTGGCCTGAGGTTGTACTACTATTCTTAGCCTCAGTCTCCTCCTTTCCTCACTCTCCCTCCTTTCTCCTTAGTTTTCTGTTATCGCTGTGACGCCAGCACTCTCCAGTCCATCTGGTGTCGGGAAGCACTCTGGATCTAGCTACTGTCCCTCTCTTACTGGATAAAACCACTTAACTCCCTATTTATCCCCTACTCTTATCACCACTTTTTTGACCAGAGTCAGAATAACCAGACAATACAGAGCTCTGAAGCTTCAACTTAGTCATCGCTAGAGAGAGAGAGAGAGAGTGACTTAAAGACAAAGTGCTGTGTGTGTGTGTGTGTGTGTGTGTGTGTGTGTGTGTGTGTGTGTGTGTGTGTGTGTCTGTGTATGTGGGGGTTCATTTTCTCTGATGTAATGATGTTAAAAAGCAGAATGGCTTGTGATGTTCTATAAAAGTGAAATCACAAGCTCATCACAATGTAGTGCAACCACTGGAAAACCTCTGCATTCAACCCCAACATGGCTTGGCACTGTTGCTATGGTGATATGTCATGCTTGTCATTGCTGTCAGGGTGAGTGCACGGCGATTCACATCTCAAGGGTGTGTGCGCGTGGTATTTAAGTATCACATATTATTAAGTGTCCTAATATAAGAAAATATTGGACTAGGTGGAGGTGACGAGTGAAGACGTTTCCTGTGCCGTATCTATCAGTTTCTACAGTGTGAACCCTACTTATACCATCGCCACTTACCATAAATGCATACACATAGTAGGTTTAAGCAGTGACGTATAAGTTTTGTTGCTATGGTTACTTGCAAATGAATAGCCTTGTGAGGTATAAAAAAAGAAATCTAAAGGGTGGTAAAATGATAAATGAAAAGTTGTCTAACTAATTTGTATAATCGACACTGGATCATTTGAAATGAAAAGCAGAAGTTAAAAGGGAAATTGCACTTAGTTGGAACTTTGCTAATAACTAAAATACATCTGAAATGGAACAAGATGCCTTAACTAGATGACCGCTTTTTTTGTAAAACTGTAAATCTACCTGCCACCTCGGCAGCCAACGATTATTGAGCAATTTAGAGTTTTTTTTTTGCCGTTTTTGTTCTTTCACATTTCAACCAAGTACGCCATTTGCTTGCATTTGAGCTAAAAAAGTGGTGGTGCATTACTGGGGGGGAAGAGACCGGCTGAAACAAGCAACAAACAATAAGATGAGGAATGATTCAACGGAAAAGGAAAAGAAGACATTTTGTTACCAAGTGGACATTCTGAACAATGGCAAGAGAAAAAGGTGGAGGAAGAGGAGGTGGAGGAGTCGGTATATGATAACTGTCTCTGACAGGGGAAATCATTAAATAAAAAGATAAAAAATATGTTTGATAAGAATCATTAATTACAGCCAGACAAAATTATATATTTATGTATATAATTATATGTCTGGGACATCTGGGACAATATTAAACCAGCACACAGGAGTTTGAATGTGTGCCGTTGATTGTTACAATTTATTTTTGGAAATAACCTGAATAAATATATGGAGATACACAGATAAAATGCATTTGCAAAAGGCAGATGATTCACTAAACATTGTGTATAGTGTATAGTGTTGTTTATAGTATTATTGATAAATGTCACCACCTGGGAGAGATGCATTGCAGTTTGTTCCAGCGTCTTTGATTTAACAGTGAACTCCTTAAAAGGCTTTAAATTGATGTCATGTGAGCAGTGTTTTGCAGAGATGAGTCACCTCTCTCCATTTTTTCTCCGTCACTCAAGTTCCACTTCTGTATGAGTGCCTGTGTGTGGGTGTGTTTACATTGTCGCATGCACAGGGCCTGAAGATAACTTTTTTGATTTAAAAATCCACCTGCCACAGTCACTTTTTACCAGCCACTTTTTTTGACTCATAAAGGAGAAAAACAGGAATTGCTGTGTCTCTATGACCCTATCCTGTCCTATTCACGGTAGCCTACTCGTGGACATTGCACCGTCATCACGTGCTGTAGTAAGGGGGGTCATACTTACTGGACTTTAACTTATCATTGCACCTTCAATAATATAGCCTCAATTTAGGACTTTCCGTACATCTCATCTGTGGTTTTCCCTGCATCCACCGTGTGTGATTGTGTGCATTTATGTGTGTGTGCGTGCGTCAGTCACGGGGGGAACGGAGCGGTAGCCCCGCCCACTGCAGCGAGCCAACAGGATTGAAACAGCAGCAGCTTTCATCAAGTTTATAGTGAGAAATCGTTACAGTGTACATTGATGTTATAATGTTTACACGTTGGCAGGACGTCTTTCGCTGTACGTTGTGTTGGTAAATGTGAGCCGTTCGAGTCACACACGTCTGCAATAGGGGGCCCCGGTTGTCAGTGATGCGGGACCCTGATTGGTCCGGGCCCGTAAGCAACTGCATACCCTGCTTACCGATAGTTACGCGTCTGAATCACTCAATTCTCATTGGCTACCAATGTGACAGTGTTACCCGCCAATTGCAAAATACACCTGCATTTGGCAGGTGGTCTGGTGTTAATTTCAGGCCCTGCCATGCATGTGTCTATATCTACTTGTCTTGCATGTGTATATTGATTTGTGGCTCTGTGCCTAGCTTCTTTTCTGTAAGTATATGGTTTCTGAGAGAGTAGATCTTCAAACAGCACCTTTTCGTAGCACTGAAGGACATCCTCTGATTAGGAATCACGTCAGGATGTGTGTACTTTGGTTTGTGTAGCTGTGAAGAGGCCTGCAGAAGAACTGGTTATCAATTGTGTTTCTGATTATCTGGAGTGCAGCTTATCAGCAGCAGATAAGTAAATTAGCCTGATAATCATTTTTCTCATTAGCCGTCCTGCATGCCAACCCCTTTCTCAACAACTTAATACAGGAATGTTATTTGATGCAATTACTTATTTTTATATTTGACGCAGCAACTTACTTTTTAGTTATCATTCCTACAGAATTGTGTAATTTCCCAAATGAAAAAAGAGATTTTACTCTCCTGCTTCTTCTTCTTCTCCGAGCTGCACAAACAGAAGGCCATCTGTCACTGCCAAAAGCTGCAGCTCCCGCTTTTCATTACTGACGTGAAAATGGACACAATAAAATAGAGATAACAACAAAGCATGCAATACATGTGTTCACTGTTTTGTGCAACGGGGCTCCTGTAGGTCTTTTAAAAAATGAATTGGGTTGTTGTCAATTTCAGAGAACAGGCAACAACTTGAACTCAACAGGTGACTAAATGCACAGTATTTTTTTCAAAGATGAAACTCACAGTACCGGCCATCTTCTATCCGTGGACATGTTGCTGTGGTGTACAGAATACTGCATAATGCATTGTTATCAACTGGTATTGCTAGCAATGGCTGACCTGGCCCTGTTAAATTTAACGATTTTCCAACTTTTTTGGGGTGTGACATCATTCCCAGTTCTGACCCCCGACGATTGTGATTGGTTGAAAGAAACACAAGCAATCCACAACATTTACTGAGATGAATCTTATAAACGATTAAAATGATCAACAGAATTGTCCCTTTCTCGCTCATCAAATTTTTGATGAGAAGATCAGTTCAGGATCAGTTATTCAGTGTGAAAATCAACATTAAGCAAGCATTATTAGTTGTGAAATGACTGTGATAGCATATTCTTTCTGATTGTCTGTTTCTCTGCATCTCTATCGGCTCATCTTTCCTTTTGTCTCGTCTCTTGGTGTCAATCACTAACTCTCTCTCTCTCTCTCTCTCTCTCTCATTATCTCTCGCTCCACATGATTAATGAATATCTTTTATCAATGTTGAAAGCAGGGCTCATCTGTTCTGAAATACTCATACTCAAGTCTCATACAGTGAAAGAAAAAGAAGAGCTTGAAATATAGGGATTCCAACCTGTGTGTGTGTGTGTGTGTGTGTGTGTGTGTGTGTGTGTGTCTCAGTCAGTCAGTCAGTCAGTCAAAGGAAGTGAGCGATAGAAGGAGGCAGTGACTGCCCCAGCCTTCATATGATTTAATCAAAGCCATCCATCACATCGGGATAATTAGACAGCAGCATGGATCGCATGACCAGCGGCCATCGGTTAGAACACACACACACACACACACACACACACTCACACACACACTTTTATTTCTACATAAATATGCTAGGACCAGGAAACGGTAAGGATGGTCCCAACACAGACTGAGGTCCAACCCTGTCTCTCTGTGTGGACTCAGGACACTCCTACAACATCTTGGCACAAATTTCAGACTTAATCAGCCAGCGATAGAATTGGGAGCAGTTTTAGCCAGTCAGCCTAAGTTGGTCTCCGTCAGAAGGGTTTTCGGTATTTGATGGCCAATTAAATGTGCAGAATTAGTCCTGGCAGTCGGAGAGCTCTGCGAAACGCCAGCTAATGACCTGAACACAGGGCGTCACTGCAGGAAATGTCAACAAAAAGTAATTCAGTGTCAAGAGAGTAATGTCTTAAAAGTCCTTAAATGACATGAAAAAAACTAATAAATTAACATGACATTTTATGAAAAACCAAAAGGAAATGTCAAGATAGTTTGGTCTACCATAATCCGGACTGATATGAACTTTGATAACTAACCCAGATGTTATCCTATCCTGGTCCCCAAAAGATGAATCCTAATGACTTTGGTGACGCTCTGACTTTTCATCTCGTGCCACCATGGGGTGCATATTTGTGGCTTTCAGTGAATTGTCTCATTAACTATTAGATTACATAAACGATTAGATGGATTGTCATGGCGACCCTGAGGTCAGGCTTTAAGTCATGCGTTTGTGTCCGAGCCAACGTTGTTAAGACTAGGAGTGTGTGTGTGTGTGTGTGTGTGTGTGTGTGTGTGGGGGCATTCTGCCATTGCTGTTCTGTCATGAGATCATATTTGACTTGTAAATGTAATACTATTTAACTAATATTTTACATCTTTGAATAAATGTGTAGACAAGATAAATTGTCTAACTATTTTTGCAGCAATGCTTAAAGGTGCATCAGGTGAACTGAGGTAAGATGTTGGTCCTGATTTGTTATCTTTCTTTACCAAGCCCTAATATTACAAAAATTAATTCACGTCACGAGTGCATACCGCCTAATTCAAATTATTTAATCAGGAAAAATGTGTCTCAGTGGACTGTTATGAAATATAGAATTAGTATAGTATTGTTTGAGTGAGACAAAACAGACAAAACGTACTTAAAAACCTTCCCTGCATAGAAAATGTGCGTTGATCCTCCTGTGTGAATGCTTAATATGTAAAAAACACTCAATAACTACTCTGCCAATTATATGCACATCAGGGGATGATATGTATTGCGACAGATTAGCAGTAATCCTGCCCAGATGTAATTTTTTTATTGTGTTTGCTAATAATCAACTAACAATGGTGCTCTTATGCTTTGAGTGATCCTGATTTCATGGTGAGTTTGTGTTTACATTGATTTGATGAGGGGGTGTTGGTTGGGTCCACAGGCTCTCATAGGATTTTAAAACAATATAGATTAATGAATGTGTGAATATTGTAATGAAGGCATGCAGTAGCTCTCTCTCTCTCTCTCTCTCTCTCTCTCGGCTGACTAAGAGCAGCAAGCTATCTTGTCCTTTTCCCTCTCCTCTATTCCTCACACATTCTCTCATTGATCATGTAGACGAGTGACAAGAATGCAGCGTCGAGATTTTCGAGTGGAAGGTGAAAACTTTCCGGCGTTTTTGTTTTTGTTTTTTTCCTCTTGTCTTTCTACTTCATCGCTGCTTCGACATCTCTCCGGTGTTCTCTTTCTCTGCCACCTTCTCTCCATCTTGCACACTCTAATAAACACAATCACACGTGCAAAAAAAGAGCCTGCTATAGAAAAATAAAAATCACTTCCTCATTTGTCATTATCACCATCTCAGCTGCAATCTTTCTCGCTGCATTTCATTTTCAGTTGTGACTGAGTTGTCGGTGCAGGTAATAAGAGTGTTTGAGCCTAAAACAGATCCGATATGTCTCAGAAAGCAGCTGGTAAAGTGATCTAGGTCAGCTGAAGTTCTGAAGCTGTAAAATTCAACAGATTCAAGCCTTGCACAGTGTGTGTGTGTGTGTGTGTGTGTGTGTGTGTGTGTGTGTGTGTGTCACACATGAGTGACGCTGTGTGTATTGTGTCTAGGCAAAGGCATTTGCAAATTTGAGTCACACGCAACATTTATGCTCTTGCAGTGATCGGTCTTGCCAGGCACAGCTGAAAAAACATGTGTATTAACAACAAGCAGTCCGTGAAATTGTCACGTTATTTTGAATCTACTGATTTGTGTGCACGGACCTGTTCATCTAGTTTTTTTCGTGCGCCGGGACACGATCCGCAATAACAGAGAAATTAAACGCCACACGCGGGACACTGCACGGTGGCCGGGACACGATCTGTGGTCTCTGGGGGCAACAATGGGACGGTTGTGTTTAGGAAAAGAACAACGGGGAAATGAATTGTCATACACGGGACACGGGGTGAAAGTCCTGTACAAAGGACAGCCATATAGGTAGTCTGTTCAAATCTTTGGCGGTCCAATCAGCAAACAGAGCGAGTGGATGAGAACGATGACATTGAGGTTGTGCGCTAGTTTGAGTTGTAGGTCCGTAATGGCAGCGGAGAACGCCATTCGGTCCGCTGTGGCAACGCGGCCGTATATCCAGAAGTTGAAGTCCGAGCAAGAACCATCTTTGCTTAGTTTTGTTGGTGGCCATGATGTTGTGGCCCTCCTCCCCACAGGGTTTGGGAAAAGTTTGATTTTCCAGCTTGCTCCATTAATGGTGAAGGAGTTGGATAAGGCTAACGCTAGCGATGCTAAGCCAACGTCACATCCCAACATCAGCGATTGGTTATGGCAGATCCAGAGTGGCTCTGGGCAGATCCAATAGTTTCAAACTACAACAGAGTGCCTGGCTTCAAGGAAGTTAACACTTGTCAATGGAGAGTGGCCAGGCTCGAAATGTACTAGAGTCAGGAAGGACCAGGCTAGAGGTCAGCGTGGATGGAGAAGTCAAACACAGGTCTTGCCCCGGAGATTGTTCACGTTCCATGTGAAAGCAAATATCAAGGTTGTCTTATTTTAACTTATGTAACATATTTATGTGCGTAACTTAACAAATATACTTATTTTAATACAAACCCTGAACTTTTCCTAAACTTAACCAAGTATTTCAGTTTCACAAAGCTTACCACATGTGATAATACAACAATGTTATGTCTGTCTTAAGCTATCGTACCAGGACTTTTTGTTTTTTTCCAAATTATATTTGATATATAGTTCTTTGTAGTTCATTTGGTTGATTTTCTTTCTTTTTTATGTAAAAAAAAACACTTTTAGTTTAGCTTCTGTGACAAAGGGAAAAAGAAGGTAAAAAGGAAAATTTGTATGTGACAGTGCAGAGGGAAAAGAGAGTTTTGGGCATACAAAATGCATCACTGAGCTGCTCGCCTCCCTGACACTTTTTCCTCTTCTATCTCACTTATTTTACATTCTATCCCTTTGCATCGCCACCACATTTCTTCCCCCATATCCTCTGGTTCTCGCCATCCTCCGCTTTCTTTTTTTTATCTCCATTCCCCTGACTGTGCCCTGACACTCCAAAGCTCTGCTCCCCTCATTAACTCTCTTTCATGGGGCTGCAGAAGACAATAATTGGTTTGAAAAGAGAATACAATGGGATACAAGGATTATGCCCGTCTCACACCCACCAGCACCACAACTAACCAATACCCACTTCTCGAGGACATTGCTGCTCTGCATCTACTTCCTGTCCTTGTCTCTCCTGCAGACAGCAGTTCCACTTGTCCTTTCTTTTTCTTATCCTTTGTTTCATAATTGCTCGTTGGTCTCCTTCTCTTCCACCCTCATCATTCCTTAACCCTTCTCTTTAACTTCACCACACATACACACACTCTCTCTCATCATTTCTTTTTTGGCTTTCTCTAAACCCTTCTCCCCTCTTCTTTGTTCAAATTTTCTCTGAGAGCTGTGGGATGAGTCCCCATAGGGATAAATCTTCTGTTCCTGACAAGAGAGTGGATGTGACATTAGCGACACACTCGCATGCACACAGAAAGAGTTCTGTGAAATGATAATGACATTTGATTAAACAGTGTGACTAATGTGATGTCATCTTTCCAAGGAAACCATAAACCTGTGACAAAGTGATGGAGGAGAAATGGAACAGAGAGAGGGCAAAGATGGGGAGTGGAGGTGAGATAAGAACAGGATGTGCGAGAGGTGAAAATAAAAAACAAGCCCGAAAGGTACACCATCAGCCAAGTTCACCTCATGCAGAGGGGCAGAAAAATGTCAAGAGCTGTCGTTCCAATCTTTCTCTCCATCACCGTGTTTTTCCCTGTCATTCTATCCCTCCGTCACCTTCTCCCCCATCTGTTTTCCCCTTGTTTCCATTTGTCCTAAAGTCACTCTCTCCATTGCTTTGGCTTATCTCCCTCTCTCCGTCTGTAGTCTCTCCATCTCTTCCCTCCGGTGAGGGCTCTCAGGTTTCGGCTGTAACCGCTTTAGCGCAAGGGATAATGGTTTTTAATTCACTCCCAGCTCCTCTCTGCTGGTCAGGAGGCCCACTCATGTACAAGCGTAGAGAAGTCATTTGTGTGTGTGTGTGTGTGTGTGTGTGTGTGTGTGTGTGTCTGAGTGTGTGTGCTTCCTCCTTTCTGATTTCATTCATGCAAATATATGCATGTGTTTGCATTATTTTTCTGTGTGCAAAATGCAGATAGAGAGCCTACTAAACTTTCTGTGTGTGTGCGTGCGTGCGTGCGTGCGTGCATGTTTCCAATACACAATCTGATGCTGTATGGGGATCATCTAATTTGTTATATAATCCCATATCAAAGTTTAACAGCCCTTCCATCCAGAAATAATGAGCACACACACACATACATACACTAATGTGCACTCTGTTGATGATGCAGAAACTCGAAGCGACACCCCCTCTACCCCCATCCCACTGTGGCACCATGGTGTAAGACTCCAATACTCCACCTCCCTGGCGTATGAATAATGTAGGGGTCCCATATGTGTCAGCTTGTAAAACTAGATCACCAACTGTGAGCCTGAGGAAGCTTGGTAGGCCCAGGGGTGCCCAAGGGCCTCCAGGGTGGGTTGAGGCTAAGCAGGACCAGGCAGGCTGTCGACCGTGCGGTGCCTCACCTCAGGGTGACAAATATGCAGTGGGGACTGTAGCGGCCTGCCTAAGGCCAGTAGCTTTTAGTTTAGTTTAACTTCACTACTGTTTAGCTACTGTTTTTAAGGATAAGCTAAAAGCCCCTATATTGCACCCGCCCAGAAACAAATGATAGAGAAAGGCACTGCTTTGCTAAAGAGTCAGATATTTCCCTCAGGAGTTGGTAGTGACCAAAAACAGAGCTAAAAGAAAGTGAATATTGGACTTACATTTGTCCGGTGGACAGAAACATGACTCCATATGAATGCTAAAGTTGCTCTGCTGTACGCTAACACATTCACCATAATATGTCATTGTTGTGTTTGAACTGCCCCCAAGTGGCCACAAACTTGAGTGTGATATTAAATCATTTTTGAATGTGTACACTGCATTAAAGCCAAGTCTGGCTCTAAAAAAGTGAAGCCAATGGGGAAGCGCCTTAAACCTGCATTCTTTCTAATAGCCAGGAGGAGGTGATTCCAATGGTTGTAAAAGGAACTCCTTGGTGTTGGCATTTTAAACTGCGGTGGATTTTTGAGGACTATGGTTAACTGCTCCTCAGATCTCTGCAGGGTAAATCCAGACAGCTAGCTAGACTATCTGTCCAATCTGAGTTGAACGTACACATGTTCCACCATTCTGGATTAAAGACATGCCAATAAATCAGAGCATGTTTTTCTCCCATCCCGGAATGATGTGTGGGCTAGCCAGACACTCCTCGGCAGCGCTGTGGAGGAAGGGTCTGGCAAATCGAGACTTATAAGAAAAGAAAAACTACTTCTCACTTGATTTAATACCTCATTAAACATTTTTGGGTGTGACTACCTTGTGATCAACAAATCACTACCACTGTGGTGTCAGTCAGATTCACACCACGCTCCTCCCCAGCTCCACTCTTTTTTAAAAATATGTTCACTTCTGGCTGCAAAAAACTAAGATGTCGACGGCCAAGATGTAAAACTCAAGGCTTCGAAACGATAGTCCACAAACCAATGGGTGATGTCACGGTAGCTATGCCCACTTCTCTTATACAGGCTATGATTAACGCAGATACTGCTGTGTTAGCTTTCTTACCAAAGAAAATTATCCTAGTCAACCCTTTAAGCACATCCCTTGTAATCATAAAATACCTTTATACAAGAAGGAGACTGTTCTACATATTATTTCTTGCACCATGGTGGTGAAATCTAAGGAATAGTTGTCTACAGGGACCAATTTGTGCTACATTGGCTATTTCTGTACTTCAGTCATTAGGATTCAACCTGCAGATGGGAGCCAGGCTTGTCTGCCAGTGAAAGTTCAGTGTCACTCAAATTTGTCTAAACGATTTTCTAATATTCTTACAAAGTGAAAAGTACTGTCACTCTGGTTTTGACTGCAGATGTGCCCTCTGTACTCTGAATACTTATACTTACATATACTTTATCTGCACATCTTAGTCAAGTCTAAATTCAACATATTGGTAACACAGCGCACTTAGTTTTTACTCTTATTTACACGAGTAACGTCAAACTGTTGGCTTCTGTCATTTTGTCATTTTCTGTGAACACTTTTGATTGTTAGTTGACAAATTACAAAGTACTTCTTCACCACTGCAACAATAAAAAGTGCAGTGGTGATGAATTAAGTCAAGACTGTTTTTCTGCACTTGTAAAATGAATAGTTCAACATTTTAAGCAATTCATGTTCTTGCTGACAGTTAGATGACATGGTTAATAACACTCATATCTGTATGTTAATTATGAAGCTTCAGTCAGCAGTTGGTTAGCGTAGCTTAGCATAAACACTAGAAACAAGGAAAAGCTCGCTTCACTCTGGCCAAAGGTAATTTTTAGTTCTCATGCGGATATTTGATAATTGATTAGTTTTCAACTACTAGATTATTTGGTATTTCTGAGTATTTTTTTAATTAAAGATGATCTGATTGCAGCTTCATAAGTGTGAAGATTTTCTAGTTTCTTCACTCCTTTTTATTTCAAATATTTTATTTTAAAGCCTAATTTCAAAATCAAGTTTTTGTTACAGTGCTTCTTTTGTACAGTATAAACAAAGATAAGGAAGGGAAAGAAAAAAGAAAACGAGAGGCCCTAATCCCTACCCCTAATTACCCACCCTGAACTGTGATCAAGGTTCTGCTTGTCCTGTAGGATAAAATACCAAAGGTTGCCAAGTGTTCTCAAAGTCTTTTAGTCTGTCCATGAGGATGAACCGGATCCTCTCAAGGTGGAGCGTGTCCATCTATCTCCGTGAACTATAACTTTAGTGTTGGTCCCTCTTTCTTTCTCCAGAATAAGAGGATAGACTTCTTTGCAGTGAGAATTCCGTTTGCCAAGGAGTGTTGTTGTGCCAGTGTCACTTACTCTGCTTCATTGGCTAGCCCTTACAAAAACTGAATCTGGGACAATTTAAATATTTAAAACCTTAGACACGGTACTAAATATATCACTCCAGTAACCTTGTATTTTTCAACAAAGAACATAACTATGATGTAAATTACCAACATGTGTGTCACATCTTTCACGCAGGGGAGAGAGCTCAGTGAAGATCCTATGTAGTCTTTCTTTGGAATAATGTAGCCTATGTAGCATTAGACAGTCACATGTGTTTAAGAAGCACTTGTGGATATAAGCTAAACTCTCGCATGTTTGGACCCAGCTCTTTTTCCCAATCCACTTTTACAGTGTCGGTAGCTGGCCTGATTATCTCTTGCAACTTATCATATAAACAGGATATTATGTGATCTGACCTCCCTAGCTCACCTAGGCATTCATCCAATTTATCTGGCGCTGCTTTCTCAAACTGAGGAAGATGTGTTCTTACATAATTTCTTACTTGAAAGAATCTGAATAAATGGTGTTTTGGTAATGCATATTTTTGTTGCAGCTGATGCAAATGATCCTTCTATATATGAATCACCTACGTTACAAATGCCGAGTTCTTTCCACATATCAAAAGCTGTGTCTAGACAAGAAGGAGGGAAGGAAGGGTTTGCTAATAGTGGCAACCAGAGAGAGATCGATCTGAGTTTGAAGTTCTCTGACATCTGTTTCCAAATCCTTTTTTTTTTTGCATTACTGGGGTTGTGCTTGTAACATGCTCTGTTAAGAGGAGTTGGAGATAAAATTACAGCACCGATTGAAAATGGCAGACAGTCCTCTCGCTCAATCTCCAACCGTTCGACAACAAAGCAGTACCATCTAACACGGATGCAATGGAAAGGATACATGTGGCCCAATAATAATTTATAAAAAGTGGACGTGCAAGTCCTCCGCGTGATCTGGACTTACACAAATGTTCTTTTTTTTTTCCTATGGGATTTGTAGGTAAGTAGGACTTTGAGAGGAATATTGGTATGTTTAGGAGCAGGTAAAGTAATTGTGGGAGAAAAAAACATCTTAATTGTGTTCACCCTGCCCACTAGTCATAATGGAAAAGTCCTCCAAAAATCTATTTTTGAGTTTGTCTAAAAGGGGAAGAACGTTTTCTTTGAATATAGAACTTATTTTTTAAGTAATGACGATTCCCAGGTAGTTGAATTGTTCTGATGCTATCTTATCTTCACTCCTTTTCCACAGTCAACTGAATAGCTTTGAGTTGCTGACAAAACAAGAAAATGCCATCGCAAGCTTTGGAAAAACACTGATTAACCGTTTCCACAATTTTATGACATTTCATAAACCAAACAACCAATTGAACAATTGAGAAAAGAATCAACCAATTAATAACCAGTAAAAATAACCGTTAGTTGCAGCCCTAATCTTCATGTCATCTCGGCAATAAAGCAATTGCAAGGGAATGGGAATAATCACAATTTTCCAGGACCAGATGTGGGAAGTCTCTCCGAGTACAGAACCATGACCAATCATACAGTGCACCAATACCTCCCACCTTGCTGGTCCATTCAGTTGCTCCACTGCACTTTTGATTTAAGCCCCCAGATTTGTTTTCTTTCCAATAGTTACTGAACTTATCAGGCTCTGACATGGGTGTGTTGTCGCTGTCACGGTGCTGGGCCTTCCCTCCGTTGACAGATTGGTGGAGGGTTGCATTGTTTATCGAGATGTGCTCAGCAATTTAATTTCACAGCTCTGTCTCTGATGAGAGCTGGAGGAGCATAGGGAGAGAGGGGACAGTAATTGAAAGGCAGTGGAGCTCATCCTGTGCCCTCCTCTTCTTCTTTTATTCCTTTTGTCAACATCTCTCTTAAATTTGTGTGGGCATTTGTGTTTTCTCTCTCTAATGTCACTGTGTCATTATTGCTGGCCATTTTGGACTTTCCGTGTAGTTATCCACAAAAAAAAAAAAAAAAAAAGAGTATCTGTAGGCAGCAGAAAGCTGTCCCAGATTTGTCCCAAAAAATGTGGTTTGATCTCTACCTTGCTTTGGATCAAAGCCTTTTACTTTAATCAATGATTAAATTACCTGTGTGACAGCAGAAGTAGTCATTTGAGCCACATGAAAGAACTTAAATTTGCATGGTGAGGTACATTGTCATCCCTATGATCTATCGCTGTAAGATTTGGGAACACATCTTTCTTAAAGTTTCAAACAGGGGTGCTAAAACAGTAAACTGGACCATCTGAGATTGAAATCAAAAAGACACTTTATATATCTGGTATCCGGGATGACATTGTTCAAATTTTAATATGAGTATGTAATTATGTTATGAGGATCTGTTAGTTTGTCCTCAAATTCACCGCCAGTGGCAAATCCAGTTGGTATTACATGAGTATATTATAACATAATATAAATAATATTTGTTTCTGCTTTTGGCAAGTTAAATATTTATTTCAGACATCAAAAGCATTAAAAAACAGCCTTAAAAAATTAAACAACTGCATATTTTATATCATTCTTATATCATTTATATCATTTTTTTGTTGACTGATCTGGGCATTGGCTCTCTATTGTGTCAGTGGGGTGTGAACCAACAAGGGCTTTTGGTGGAATTTAACTAGGACTGAATGAATGTTTTGGCTGTGATTTTGGCCAGAGAGGAGAGAAGGGGGAGAGTCACTGCATAATTCAGAGGGGAGGGGAGATTATGCACCATCTGTGTCCATATCCCAGTGGCCCTGTCAGAATTGATCCACAACCCTTGACCTTTTCAGATAGTCAGGGCAGGGTGTTTTCAACCCGCTCTGTCGTGTGCGCCCTGTTAGCATGCAGGCATGTGGGGTGTTTGTATTTCTGTGTGTTGTGAGCATGAGTCAGCCTTCTAACCTTTCCACTGGATCACAAAGTACAGGTCAGACTCTAACAAAGACTTTTTCTGTCTTTATTTTGTTGTCGCTCAAATAAAAGGTCAAGCATTTCTGCTAGAATGTGGGCTATCCCTGGCCCTAAATACTGCACGTAGGTCATATGAAGTTAAAGGAACAGTAGATCACTTCCTGCAGAGAGTTAGATGAAAAGACTGATACCATGCACTCATGTTTGTATGCAAGAATAAAGACTTTAGATTTAGAGTTGGAGGGGGGAAACTGCTAGCCTGTCATCACTGTAAGGTGACAACCATCGGAGACTTCATGAAGTCAATGCATGTGGCCAAGAAAAAGAACACAACACCCTGTAAAACCATACTTTGTAATTTGGATTAAATTTGAGGTTTTGTATGGATTAATACAGCCAATATATAACATATTAATTAGAGCGCTTTACTAAGTGAGATTTTGTATAGAGCCAGGTAAGCTAACCATTCTCACGTCTGTACGGTAAGTTGGGTGGAGCCAGCAGCCGGTTATCTTAGTTTAATTGTTAGCTAGTTGTTGTTATACACTTCCTTTTTTTGTACAGATTAAACACACAAGATTAAACATTGTACTGTTAGGCGGGTTTTGTTATCTTTGGACAGAGCCAGGCCTCCTGCTTACAGCCTATATGCTAAGCTAAGCTAACGGCCAGCTCAATCAATCAATCCATTTTTATTTGTCGCATGAAATTGTACAAGGTACAAGTCCAGTCAAACTTGTACTTGATCCAATATACAGCATAACGTGTCATAATGAAATTTGTGAAATTCATGAAATAATAAACTTTTCTTATAACAATAACAGAAGACGGGAATCATTTACAAAAAAAAACACACTGCACTCAACTTACATCGGGGAGCGACAGGGATCATAGGCATAGGTTGTAGGAGACTGGCGAGTAGATTTCCGATCCTGAGGAGCGACCCATAACCACCTGCTACTACCGCCAGATGTCAACCACATAAAGCGTAACTAATATTTGTAAAATAGACTTTTCAGCATAAATGTTGCAGAGCTGACGGAGAGGCAACTGGACCGGTTGGTGCCTTCTAGCTCCATCTTCCTATTTTGTGTACAGACAAAGAGAGGGGGGTATCGATCCCCTCAACTATCTTTTGTCAAGAAAGTGAAAAAGTGTACTTCATTTTTGGTAAAACCGTCTAATTCAGGAGTTCTAGTGTGTTGTCTCAGAGCTCTTTGGCTGCCTTTCATCGTTACAATTCCACAGCCCCGTAAAGATGTTGTGTAATATCTTTGTGTCGGCTCTGAATCGCTGACCAGCTTGACAAAGCATCAAAGACAACCTGATCATGTATGTGCTGTTGCTATGAAGTGCAACCTGTGCATCCCAGTCTGTTCAAAGAGAACAGTGTTTTATTGGTTCAGCCATTGAATAGAGTGATGGCTGCTGTGAGTTTGAGGCTTTTATTCAAGCCTACAGAACATCAGCACATCAAATCCTATTCTCATGCCGATCATTACGCACTCCTCTGCTACTGCACACCTTTAGCTTTTCTTTAAATAGTCCCATATCTGATATAGGCTGATACAGGTGTGGCGGTATTAACCATTTTCTCCACGAAATCGTAACGATGATGAATGAGGTGGCTAATCGTGTTCTTTGTGTCCCTCGCATACCTCATTTCCATGAGACAGGTGTTGCAGATGATATGGTCCTTAACAAGTTTGTTCGTCCCCATCAGTGGTACACAATCCAAAGGGGGCCTCATCTTGTGTTCAACCCTTGTGTTGTCTTCCCGTCAAAATTGAAAGTCAACACTTTTGTTGACGCTTTTTAAAATCATACCTAATGTTTGAGTTAGAAAAGCAGAAATTAGGAATAATTAGACTAAAATTAAAAGGAAAGTATGTTGATGGCTAATCACAGACTGGAATATGTCAACTTTTACTCAATGCTATTTCAAAACAACTTAAATTTTTTCTCCAAATGCTATTAAATTGAATAAGACACCCCAAAATTAATGAAAGTAGAGATTTGTACTTGCCAAAGAGCGTTGTGTAGAATCAATCATGTTATTTTGGGTAATTAAAAAGAACATTGATGTAGAAAAATGGGTTAATTTGACCCGAGGACATCATGAGGGTTAAAAATATGCCTCTCTGTGTCTCTTCAATGCTTTCCCCAAAGGTCTGTCACTGTACTACAGAGATGGCCAAAGTACTCGCTTCCCATACTCAAGTAGAAGTACAGATACTTGCGTCAAAAAAATACTCTGGTAAAAGTAGAAGTACTGATTTGACTTCTTTACTCAAGTAAAAGTAGCCTTGAATGTCTTGCTGCTTGTCTGCCGACTCTCTGGGATCTCTGTTTTCTTCATTTTCAATCATGTCGCCGTCCATACTACTATGTGTTAACGTTACCGCCATCAAGCCTCAATGATTTGCCGCGAATGACTGTCGAGTCATCTTGTAGTGGTGCGTCAAGTGCAACATACAGTATATCCCCATCGATTAGATTGAATTCGGTATTGATGACGCGAAAAATAATAATGGTAACGCCACTGAAATTATTTGAAACTAAAGTAATGAGCCAATTTTTTTAAATGTAAGGGGTAGAAAGTAACGATATTCGCGTTAGAAATGTAAGGAGTAAAAGTAAAAAGTCGGCACAAAAATAAATAGTAAAGGAAAAAATTCTGAAAAAATCTACTTGTGTACCATAACAAAGTATTTGTACTTTGTTACTTCCCATCTCTGCTGTACTAAATGTTTATTCTTCACTGTGAGTCTCAGCCATTTCAGAGCACCATCAATCCTCAAGACACAAGTGCATCAGTAACATATTACAACAAGTAATACGTAGCCATATTGATTTTATGCCCCATTGCGTTTTGATTTTGTACATGGCAGCTACTGTGGTGTTAAATGTATGTCATTTCCACAATGGAGTTCATTTGGCAAATTGATGAGCCCAAGATGAAGGTCTTACTTCTGAATTCTTTTTTGTGAGGACATCAAAGTGTTACATATCTAAATGAGGTAATATAGTAAATTATTGCATACCCCTTTAGTGCTATTAAATTCTGTATAGTGATGTAGGACCCCCTCGAAAACGAGATGTCACATCTCAAGGGGCTATTCCTAATAAAGAATTTCCTTATGTATAGACAGGGTAGGTTAAAGGGCAAAGTAAACGAATTTTATGTCTCTGAAAACTGGTTAGTGTCGTGAGTTTGTGGCACAGGAGCAGGAGAATGGATAGATTATAAAAGTACATGCTGTTTCGCCTTTTTTTTTGTGCTGTGATTTACAGCTCGGTGTACTTTGTTGAAGTGGGCACAGCCTTTATATAAGCACAGTCCAAATGCCTCTGACGAAGCAAATCGGCTGCGTGATGAGCTTGAACTGAATGACTATCTTACTGTATTTCTCGCCAGGGTTGGGATGCTTGAATACAAAGTATGACATGAAAGGCTGGGAGCCTCGTCTCTCACGCAGCACACATCAAAGAGCAAACGGGCGAACGACACCAAGCTTTCCCTGTGATCCTCAAGGAGTCGAGAAAAAGAACGAGTGGTTGGCAGTGCTTCTTTAAAATCGCTCCGTCTCCCCACCCCTTCTCTCCCACTCTCACTCTCACTCCCCCATCTCTTTCTCATTCTCAGCTTTTGTGATTTTATCCTTTGTTTGATTGACTCCAGGTTTTTCTTTCCTCCCGTCACAGCCGGCTGAGAAGTTAAGGGCGTTAAGGGTTGGTATCGATGTGATGAGGCCCCAAATCGTTCCGCTTTCATGGCGCCCTTGAAATTGAGTAAGGTTGCACCACAGATGCCTGTACACATACAAGAGTGTATTGAGTAAAAAAAAAAAAAAAAAATCTCATGGCCAGTCAGACTAAGTTAGTGTGTGTGTGTGTGTGTGCGTGTGTGCATGCGTGTGTGTGTGTGTGTGTGTGTGTGTGTGTGTGTGTGTGTGTGTGTGTGTGTGTGTGTGTGTGTGTGTGTGTGTGTGTGTGTGTGTGTGAATCTGTGTGTGAGAGAATCTGCGGGATGTCTAGGTAACGCTAATGTGTTGTAGATTCCTTTCTGATTGCGATTAATTAGATGATGAGAAGTGTGTGCTGACAAGCTGCTTATTCTGATTACAGAGATCAGCTTCCTGTGAGAGGCAGAACTAAAGAGGCTCGTAAACCTGACACCAAGCTTTCTTAACACATCCATGCCCTGTCTGCACTCTCTTCCCACAGCTTTAGTTTTCTATCACCCCTTTAGTTCACAAGTCAGTGGCTCACATTTTTTATTTAATCAGTTGTTATTCTGGGTTTTTAATTATTAATACTCATGAATGTTGAGTAAAATACATTGTAAAACATCTACATTATGTGATTAACAACTTAGCTTTGCAACAATGCTGTTAAGACCCAGTTCAGTAACTGTGATAAGCTGAATAATAACACATCAAAGCAAAAACATTTGAAAGAAGAACTAACACCATCTTCCTGCCTAAATTCATAAGGCAGCTAATACCGGCTGGTTAGACACAGCAACAATCAACATCTCCTCCATCTTGGCTCAATCGGAAAACTACACACACTTGGTGTGTTCAAAACCACGCCCTCATTCACTCACTCACCATTCCCTATATAGTGCTTATTAAATAGTGACCTATATAGGGAATGAACAAACAAGAGTTCGGACCCTCACTGAAAACTTATCGTTGCGTGACTTGCGTCAGGAGATGCGCACGTTGTTTGTGTGACGGAGGCAGAGAGTGTGACCATCACTTTTTTTTTTAAACAAACAAAAATAAGTTAGAGAACTAAGAAAGCCAGAAGAAAATAGAAAATCAGATATAATAAATAGCGGGGCTTTGCAGGATGTCTCTGTTGCACGACTGATGATTCTCTCTGACCAATAGCTTGTCTGCAGTGTTTTAACTCCACATTCTCATATTAGCGCAGCTCGCATGGAACCTGAGCCGAGGTGGTACCGAGTACTACTCACAACTTTTGGTAATGGAAAACCAATAAAGAGCGAGTCGAGTTGAGTAGAGCTGCAACATGCCAGCGGTATATGACCTTTCTTTACTTAGGTTACTGTCATTTTCAGCAAGTCACAGATTTTTGACAAGAGTAAAATAAACAGCGTATCCCACTGGGAAACATGTTTATTGTTTGGCTGATGATGATAAGATAAGATAAAAACCTTTATTTGTCCCACAGTGGGGAAATTGCGGTTTGCAAAAGCAAAGATAAGAGCATAAGGTAAGTGTACAGAGATAGATAAATGTACAAAATGTAGCAGTATTAACAGTATTATACAATAAATTGCACATGAATTATTAAATTATTAAATTGCACTTTGAAAATGACCCAAATGAAAAATTATGCACAGATGTAATGATAATAATGGCACATGGGATGCAGGATATATTGCGCAGATGATGATGATGATGATGATGATGATGATGATGATGATGATGATGATATTTTTAAAGCTGCTTGAATTTAATTTTTGTTTTTCGTTGGCTAATTGGATGCAGCGGCACAAGCTACAAACATCTGACGTATTATCACTTTTTAACGTTGTCGGGGTTAGCAAACACGGAACAACATTAGCATTTATTAGGAGTCGTGTTTCTGGCCACCTGACAAATGTCAGTCTCTCTTTAGCTCTGTTTTGGTCTCCACAACTTCTGAGGGACTTTTTAGCTTGTAGATGCTTAACTATAATGAAAGATTGCCGCTAAATGTTTGGTGCTGGGCAAGTGGGGTATAGTGGGTTTATCTGACCTTTTTTGTTGGAAAAGTGGAAGTTACGTTGATGAAAGCGAACTTTGTGGACTAGAAAACCAAAACAATTAGCCGAAAGTAGCTAAAATGCCTGATAGACTTGAGGAGGAACCCCATAGTTCAGTGGTATCTTCCTGAAGGTTTGTCATTATTAGCAACCACACACACACACACACACACACACACACACACACACACACACACACACACACACACACACACACATTTAATCTATTGTTAACCCTCGTGTTGTCTTTAAAATGAAACACCTTTTATCAAGGTTATGGTTGTCTTATTCAACCCTTTTGTGGCTTTCCCCCAATGATTTTGTCAATTTTTCAGTGTTTGTCGCGTCTTTTGAAATGTTCGTGGGTTTTTCCCCTAATTTTGACATTTTTTTTTTAAGTTGTTACTTTTTTGACATCTTTTCCCATTTTTGTAACTTCATTTGACATTTGTTAACATTTTAGTAACTTTTGAGATTTTTCTCTCTTTTACCAATAATTTTTTCTCCAAATGCTATAAAATTGCCAAAAAAAAACACAAAATTCAATGAAAGTAGTGAACTGATTATATATTTAACGTGTGAGGAGCGTTGTTGGGAACCATCCATGTTACTTTTTTGGAAAATTTGTTTGAAAGAAACCCACATTTCTGATATAGAAACGTTATGGAAAGGGGTCAAATTTGACCCAAAGACAACAGGAGGGTTAATATTAAAAGTATTGATAGTGCAGTTTCAAAGCGACAGAAGACTATTTTGATTCATGAAGCATGGTGGTGTGTTACCACTATTTTATAAAAACCCATGTGAGGCAGTGCAATTACAGCCAAACAGCACCACTCAGCTGTTCTAAAGTACAGTCAGAGTGGTGTATTGGTTAAAAGAGAAGGTCTGCTGTAAGACAAGTGGTTCTCATGTAATTACAGGCGAGAACATTTTTACATTAACTCTCGGAAAGCTCTGACATCTCTTAGTATTATCCTAAAATATGACTGTAGACTAAACGGTGCTTTACACAATCACTTCTATTAAAGTTAGACCACTTGGACCTCTGAAGGAATCACCTCATATGACTGGTTCCATGTACCACTATATTAAACAATAAATTTCTTTGTGGTGCTGGGGTTCAACAATGGCATGAACATGAATTACAAGTGGTTTAAATATTGACAGCATTATAAATGACTAGTGTTTTTTTAATGACTTTTCAGTCCAAATGAAAAGCTATTTGCTTGTGCACCTCCCAACCGCTTGTGCGATCCTTCCCTATTGGATTTGTGTAATCCTTCTCCCACCCTGCCTACTTCTTGGACCAAACTGCAGATGTCCAGCTAGTTTTCCAGCCAGGAATTTGAGTAAAAATTTAAAAAGGTGGTTAAGCTACAGAACCAAAAATCTAAAATCAATTGCATCACAGTTGGACAATAACTCATATTGAACATTGTGATTAAGCATTAATTTGTTCCAAAGGTTCTTACCTTAGATTTGTTATTTTATTTAGAAAGAGCAGAATACTATGTATAAATAAAAGCTTTTCTGAATTAAAAATATGATTCCATTATAAAAGATATCACCAGCAGATGGGTACAAATGCTTAAATTTGAATTAAGGTGGATTTACCCTCCATTGTTTTTCTGATTATAGCTTCTCCTTCTGTGTAGGATGGCTTTCTCAGCTGAAGCTGTCTAGCTCATCTGTTTCCCACAGATGGCTTGTCACTCATTCCGTCTCCAACTCACCAGAGATCCAAAATTCCTCAGAAAGTTTTCTAAGCGCGTCCATCTGAGTCATCCCAACTCTCTGTTTCTCACTGATTATGAATATTTCTCTGAGGACTCATGGCTGTCTTCTATTGTCTCCATTGATGGGTGATAGACAGACCATCCTCGCTAGCTCAATAGCACACGCAAACACACACACACACAAAAAACTAAATGAAAACAAGATAAGTCCCTTAATAACAACACAGGCAGAGATAATAAAGGCACAGTTGTTGAAAAGATGGAGCACAAAAGTGTGATTTCCACATACACTCCCATACACACTGCAGTTTTACTGTTGGAAACACACCAATCGTGGGGACATTGTTTTCCATTACTGCAAGTCAGACAGGTAATCAAGTGGCTGTTTCCATGAGATCTCTGCTCATTAGCACTCATTAGCGTTTCCCTCTCCACTCCACTACTTCCATGATCCTGATTATCTGTGGATCTGAAGTTGGCTCTAAAAGAGCACAGACTTCTTAGAGAAGCAGCAACAGACCTCATTTATCAAGTCAGCATGCGGCTAGATTGCATCATTACACGCCTATTTTGTTTCTCATATAATCAGTATTTATCAATTAGATGTTTTATTCTTTATGAGGTAACCACTGTATTTAAATCCGTGACATCTTGACCTTGCAAGCTGATTTCATTCAAGTCAGAAAAGAGATGCACGGCTCACATTTAAATGGAGCTTCACTGATTTTACACACCAGTTTGAATTTACAACCGTGGAAACAGCTGCACATCTTCGCTTGGGCTTGGAGACTGCTAATATTTAACACAGCCTTTTACTTAGCTGGGAGTTTGTCGTTTGAATGACATGGGCGTTAACCAACTAGCGAGTTGGCTTTTGAGTTGCATTTGGCAAGTGTACGATCCAGTGTTTCTTGAGCTTGATCCATAATAGGAACTAAAAGTCGGGATATCTCAGCCTCTTAAACTTGGGTTTTGACTATTGTTTTTTTGTAATCTGTCTGTTAGTTTTTCTAATTACATGGATGCGTAATATTAAACTGGGAGAATACTCCTTTGTTAAACTATGTACTGATACCAAAAAGCCCAATCCTCATTACTTGCAGTCAAGATGATAAGAATTTGGACAGTGTGCTCGCACAGGATAAAGGACTCACAAATGAACGGCTCATTCTCAGGAATTAAAGTCCAAAAAGTTCATTCACAAACTGTATACGAACACACAGGCAAAAGTACCAAAACTCAGAGGCAGAGCTCAAAAACCAGAAGACAAAGCAAGGTCAAAAACCTCACTAGAAGCACAAGGAAAACAGGTACAAACAGTACAAGACAACCCGGCCCAGGACTGAGGAAAAGGGCAGGTCTATACACAGACACAGGGGAGACAACTGGACATAGGTGCATCACACATGGTGGTAAGGCAGACAAAGACCAGGAAGTGAAATGACCTGAAACTAGACCAGATGCTTATCAAAATAAAACAGGAAGTGGCAAAAACATACAGAAATAAACAAAGAAAATCCTTAATTACAAGTGGGAGGTGAACAGCTATTTCTTAAACTTTAGAGAGTTAAGTGCATGTTCTCGCTGTGCAAATGGTTACTTTTTTCCTGAGCATTAGCCAATTGCCTACAGTAAATTAGGACAGGTTTACCTTTTGTCAAGTCTTTCTTCAAACAATATACTCGCATGCCCATTTGTACATTGACACTATTTTTGTTTGCTGAATGGTATCTTCCAACATTCCTTGTGGAGCTATAATTGAAGGATTGTAACACATAGAAGGGATACTGTACTTCAGACTTACTAACTTTGGAAGATATCCACTTGATTTGACTAAGACAGGATTCTGAAGCCTCATAGTAGCTTTGGATGAGCTTTTTTAAGGACTGTGGTTTTTGTCACACATTGGCAAGGGATGTCTTTGCATGTTGAGTGTTGTTTTAAAACAGACTTGAAAAAATGTGAACCTAGCCTTAAAAACTGTGTTTATTAACAGAGAGATATGGTCAGAAATTCTTTTATTTATTTATTGTGAAGTCCGTGTATGTTTTCACCCCAAGCTGGCTATGTGCTCCGGTACGAGAGTTGCTGCAACCTTTGGTTTTAGTTCAAGTTAGTTAGTTAGTTTGGTTTAGTTAGATTCATTGACATCCAGATCCAGCATTGAATACAGTGCTTGTTGCTTGCATTACAAAATTGTGTAAGTGTGTTTGTGTAGTTTTGTTCTCAATAACGCACACTGCAACACAACAGAAGATTAACACAAGTAAGGTGCAACTTTAGGAGCGGCTGTGCTCATGTCCGCAGCGAACTACAAAAGGAAATGGTGAAGCTGCGCATGTGCTCAGATGCTTGAGTCCAAGGAGTGACGTATGCTCATCAGTCCAGCAGGGAGTTTTCTACATTTATATAAAACCTGCTTAAACTTCACTAAATCAATTTCTGAGCTAAAAAAAAAAAAAAAAAATGTCTTCCTGAAAAGCCAAACAAACAAGATTTTAACAGCTGACTGTTTCTACCACTCAGCACTACTGAGTCCAGTGGTTACAAGCAGACATCCTCAAGATAACACAATCCTGTTAATGTAACTGTCACTGTGGGGGACATGATACAAGCCACCAGCACAGAATATGTCAAAGTAATGGAGCATAGCAGTGGGAAGCGAGTGTGTCCTTTTTGAAAAAGGCATGTCTTTTTGGAATACTGTTCAGTGGTTTATCGGGTATATTGTAGCATGTATATGTCTTCGCTTTAGCACGTCATTCTATTGTCGATGCCACTGACACACCTTTTTAAGTACGGCACTGAGGATGATTGAGGGAAGGTATGAAAAGCAGGAATTGATGCTTTGTAAAGTGTAATTGTATTTATTCGTTTACATGTTACTGTATTACTGCACAGGAACATCTTGGAATTCCTCGATTGTTCTTAGTCGCCACACCCAAAAACTAAATTCTTGCAAAATTCATTCTCCATAACCTGGGTAAAACCTGCCACTTTCCCTGATCTTTTCTTTGACAATTTCATTAGATCTGCAGACTCATTTTTATCGTGTCTGACAATTTTATCTCACTAACATTTTATTGAACCAGCAGTTTTCATTGCTATAAAAATCAAAGACACAGTGTGCCACTAACAGTAGAGAGACACTGTTGTTCCCTTCGCTCCTGCATTCAAATCCTCTTGTTCTACCCCATTGAGATAATTGGAAATCTAACATAGACATAACACCTGTAAATTTGACCCAAGCCCGCTGTGTGTAAAGATTTCTTTAGGCAAATGCCTTCTTTCAGTTTGCAATTCTACAGATTATGTCAGTGTGACAGCAAGTGGGAAACTTTCCACAATCAAGCATTTTTAAGGACATTTCCAATTGTATTGCATTATAAATGAGGGTTTGCATCAGCGCTGATTAATGAAGTCTTCATTATCTCCTGTTTTCCTGCTTCTTTTCATTCTCGCTCTGGTGCAGTCTTATTGTTTTGTCTGGTTAGATTGCCCGATGTTGTACTCCGTAATGAGACGGGGAAACAATGGCAGAGTACTTTTTCACTCTTCCTCCTTTGTGATACTTCATCTTTTGTCTGCATCCTCAATAATAAAAACATCCTCCTGAATGTCACTCTTTTTATAGCGCTCTCATTTTTTTGTGAACAATTCTCATTGATTCTTAACTATGAATGGTGACTGAAATGAATGACAAAACCTTTTCATTTCTAACACTGCGGACCTTTCCCTGTGTTGGGTTTGTAGGTGGCTATAAACCAAAACATCAATTTAAAAAATTTGAATGGGTATGTTTTTCAAATGTGACTAAATGTCAGATGTCGCCAGTGTTGGATGACCTACTATCTTTTTGAAAGTATAGCGGTTGTAATGCTTGTAATGCTGGCAGTGTGCATTCCTATTAGATACTATCTATTAAAGAAATGGAATTACCTTCAGTTAATTTAATTTGGATCATATTAGGCTAATAGAAGTGTGCAGTGCTCTGTGCTGAATATGAATTGAGTGAACAAAATTATACATTCATGTGGCACACAGCTGCACAGGGCTGGATTTCTTTTTCTTCCTTTGCTATTCCTCCTTCCTTAGCTCTCTCACACTCTTTTTCCTTTCTCTGACATAATCTTGAAAAAAAGAGCACAGTAATAACAAAAGCCAGCCGCTAGAGTTAATAGATTACTTTTGTCTGGCAGTGCAGCACATAAGCCCTCAATAATGGAATAACATACATTGCTCCTTTCCACTCAAAGCAAAACTAAATAAATCTAAGTAGTGCTTGAATGTTTTTGGAGGCTTGTAAATGAAAAAGGGAGCATTCTCGGTGACAGTCGTACAAACTGTTGTCGAGGAGTTATTGTGTCGGTGGAGAATATTGAATCTTTCTCCTAACACCTGGGACCAAATGATGCATGCTCACATCAAGAGCTGGTTAAAAACATGTTGGGACTTGTCCAAGTGTCAAGTTTTTCTTTTTACATGATTGAGACCAAGTCCTGTTGAGGATTACCCCTACAAAGTAAATGTTGAAGGTGTGTGTCTATGCAAGGCCGGCCTATAGCTGTGGCGTGGCTCTAAGGAAAGTCATGTGATTTTTATTTCATTCTTTTTTTTATTTCAAAAATGAAATATTATAAAATAAAATATAAAATACAAAAAAAAACGCCGTGCTGGCCAATCACATACACGCAATTGCAAGCACACATTCCCTGTACATTATTTTGGAACATGAACGCCATATTTCTACTGTTTACCTCGTATTTGTGACATAATTACCGCCGTGATAACATTCCAGGTTTGTAAAATCCTGCCTGAGAGTAGTATTACCAACCATTGTGCAGTGTTTTGGTATGTGAAATGTCTTTAATAATATGACTCTGTTACTTTAACTGGACTTTCATCTGAATGCCTGCTTAGCCATGTTCATTATTCAGGGATTTTACAAGGTCAAAACGTGGGAGGATTGAAATATTACTTATTAGACATTTTTGCTTTCAAGCGTCAAGTCACATCAAACCTTTATAGCGTCACACTTCACACACAGAAGTCCTGTCACTTTTCACCTGCTGTGTTTCCATTGCCAGAAGTAACAGAACACCTATTACCACGACACAGTTTTCTTTTTTTTGTGTGTATCGATGGGATGCTGTGTGTATTGTACCTGTATGTGTGCCTGTGTAAAATCCGTCCAGCTATTGATTTAGGCGGCATGTGGAGCAGTGGATACTGAGCGTGCCTTTTAACTAAATGATGTAAACACTTCCCGTTTAGTCGAGATTACTGCTCAACTTTTTCTTTTGCACCTTAATGAGATTAAGTGTTATTAAGCCTCCTCCATCTGTTCAATATTAGAGTTCTCCAGGCGGTTGCTGCAGCGTTAGCATTGATATTAGTTTGCTTTAACGAGGAGTTGCAGGGAGGAGAAGAGAGGGAGACTGGAAGGAGGGAAAAGTGTGATGGGCATAAGAAAATGGAGGAGAGGAGAGGAGAGGAGAGGAGAGGAGAGGAGAGGAGAGGAGAGGAGAGAAAGCAAATTGGAAAGCAAAGCAGAAGAAAGCAAAGGAGTTGGCCCACCTCTGTATTGGCTTAGCCCTCAAAGCCACTGAACCAGGCAATCCTACATCAAAGCACCAGCACAAGCAACCATACACAAACATATACATTATGCAAAAGCACATATCCATTTTGCATGTATACTTTATTTGCATTTCAAACGTCCTTGTATTTTAGACATATTCAACTAAACACCCAAATAAGCCCTAATCGTGCTGCATTGCACCTTTGGAAATACTGATCCCAGTAGACATCTATCTCTCTCTCTCTCTCTCTCTCTCTCTCTCTCTCTCTCTCTCTCTCTCATGGTGTACGAACACTTATGTGAGATGTATGCAAATATGTAGTAACCTCTTTCACCAAGTAACCTAGCAACACTACGTTCAGCTGGTTAAACGTGTGAGTGTGTGTGTGTGTGTGTGTGTCCATCCCTCTGCCTCTATCTGTGATTTGCATCTGTGGACACAGCTGCAGCTGGTATCCATGAATATGTGCAGCATTTGAAGAAGTTAGAAGTGACCACTTACTGGGAATCCGTCTACAAACTGGTAGAGTTGGGAATTAAAAGAGGAGCGGTCTGTCACAGTGCATAATGCTAGTTTGTGAGTAACCTCTTTTTCTGATTTCAACTTTGCTCTTAAGTGCGTCCTGCTGTAATTCTTTTTCCAGAACATTCGTAATGTTTGAGTTTCTGTAGCTTCATTCTTATCTTGGAAACCGTAGTTGGCATCTCCACAAGGCTCATGGAGGTCAATTTGCAACAGTTGTTCTAAAATAATATTAGCTTATGGATGATTTTCAACTAAGACATCACAATCAGGTGAAAAACCCTCTGTTTTTCACCTGAGGGTCATTTCAGAGGCATTGACGTGTGTGTGTGTGTGTGTGTGTGTGTGTGTGTGTGTGTGTGTGTGTGTGTGTGTGTGTGTGTGTGTGTGTTTTCCTCAAAGCTGTGGTTTTTTTTGCATCTACCTTTGATTTTCTGTCAGGAGAGTTTGTAATACAACATTACACAAGCGACTAAAGAGACGGAGAGCGAGAGAGAAGGAGAAGCGACGGGCAGACAGAAGGAAAGAGTTATGAAGTGACAAGTAAAGACAAGTAAGTAGGTCAAGTTTATTTATATAGCACTTATCCCAGACAGAGTCACAACGCAAAATAAATAAATACATTAAAACAAATCGATAATCATAAAAAGCACAATAAATCACAGTAAATCATAATAAAACATGAAAGCATAAAAAGTTAATACAGTCAACAATGTGGCTAAACGAACGTCTGACTGAAAAGATTTGTCCTTTTCAAAGATTTCAACAGATGCCGTCACTCTTAAAACATGTGGCAAAGTGTTCCACAGCCTAGGAGCATCTTATTCAAAAGCTCTGTGACTTTCAGTTTTGTATTTTTATTTATTAAAAGGACAACACACATTAATCAACATTTCTGTAAATGTGCCAACTGTAGTCCTTTGGCCTGATGATTTTAGACCATGGCAGGAAGAAACAAAAAATGGTTAAAATATACACATAGTAATGAAAAAGACACCCTACATACGGTTAGATCAGAAATAAGCTTTTTTTTTGTATGCCATGCGTAGCGTCAGAAAGCATCAGGACACTAGCAGAGATTACACATTAACAGTAGCTTGAGTTAATAGTTAACAGCCAGTAAACCCTGATCTAAAAGATCTGCTGACAATATAAGGGTGAAGCAGATCACTAATGTAGGCCAGCGCCTGACCATGATGGCTCTGTATGTAATTTCTTAACCCTTGTATCGTAATTCGTCGCAGGTTGACGGAGAAATAAAAGTTCAGATGGCTCTTCTGAATGTCCGGTCATTGTCTAACAAGACATTTGTTCTTCGCGATTTCTTTAATTCCCACGTCCTAGATTTTATGTTTTTAACTGAGACATGGATGCGCGAGGGTGATGTATCGCCCTTGATTGATCTTTGTCCTCTTAATACCAGTTTTTTCAACACTCCGAGACTTTCTGGAAGAGGAGGGGGGATTGTCTCACTTTTTAAGGACAATTTTAAGTGCAAACAGATTGTCAACTGTGATTCGTATTCTAGCTTTGAATCCCAGCTTTTTACTATAATAAAACCTTCGGTGGTTTTGATTGCTGTAATATATCGTCCACCTAAGTATAATGACAACTTTATTTCTGAGTGGGCTGACTTTTTATCTAGATTTGTTTTGCAGTATGAGAGGATTTTAATTGTTGGCGATTTTAATATCCATATTTGTTGTGATAATAAGCCATTAGTTAAAGATTTTTTAAATGTAATTGAGTCTTTTAGTTTCACACAATTTGTGTCTAAACCTACACATCAGCATGGTCATACATTAGATTTAGTTTTAAGCTATGGTTTGTCTGTGTCAGTTAACAATATCAATGTCTTAACAATTTCTGATTACTCAATGATATTATTTGACATATCTATTCCTAATTCAATTGGTAAGGGGAAAATGGTGCAAAATACAAGGTTATCTCGTTATATTAGCACTAATGCCCTACATGACTTTATTTTGAAACTACCAGATGTGATGGAGCCACTTTTTAGACAATCCTATTCGGTGGATTGTCTTACAGACAACTTTAATAGTGCACTTCGGGATCTGTTGGAGCGGGTGGCCCCAGCCAAGATGCGGAAGTGTTCTATAAAAAATCATACACCTTGGCTAAATGAGGAGTTACTGACTCTCAGAAAGAGCTGCAGAAAAGTGGAACGTCAGTGGCGCCATACTAAGCTAGAAGTTTATTTTGGGGCATGGCATGACAGTCTGACCACCTACCAGTCTAGGATGGCTACTGCAAAGGCAGCCTTTATTCCACTGTGATTATGAATAACAAGCATAATCCTAGACTTTTATTTGAAACTGTAGATAGACTTACACAGTGTCAGCAGCCAGTTAGTAGTTTAGATCTGTCAGCAGAGGATTTTATGATGTATTTTTATGAAAGAGTTGAGGACATCCGCACTGTGATAACCCAGTCTGATGTTGGGGGATTAGAATATGCTATCACAGGTCCATATTCTGCAAGACAGGACCTTTCTAAGTTTGAGCCGATTTCTTTGGCTGAATTATCTAAAATTGTTACGATTGCAAGAGGTACCACTTGCCCCCTGGATCCCTTGCCTGCCTGGGTTGTTAAAGAACTATGGCCAACATTAGGATTGTATGTTTTAACTGTTCTAAACCTTTCACTTTCCTCAGGAGTTTTTCCAGCTTGCTTCAAGTTTGCGGTGGTTAAACCATTACTGAAAAAAACAAATTTGGATATAAACTTGTTGAAAAATTATAGACCTGTTTCTAACTTGGTCTTCTTATCGAAAGTTTTTGAGAAAGTTGTCTCGAATCAGCTCTTAAAATACCTGTCAGGTAACAATCTTTTTGAGTCACTGCAGTCTGCTTTTCGAGCAAAACATTCTACTGAAACAGCACTCACAAAGGTGGTAAATGATCTGCTACTGGCTGCTGACTCAGACTTAACATCTGTCCTTTTGTTGTTGGATCTTAGTGCAGCTTTTGATACTGTGGACCACTGTATTCTACTGGACAGAATCGAGAAGTATTTTGGCATTTCTGGCCAGGTACTTAAGTGGTTGAGATCCTACCTTTCAGAAAGATCTCAATGTGTGTTTTATAGCAACACATTTTCCGATCCTTCCCCACTTCAGCACGGGGTTCCACAGGGTTCAGTCCTTGGTCCACTGTTGTTTTCGTTGTATTTAGTTCCACTGGGTCAGATCATTCGTTCTTTTGGGATTGCTTTTCATTGCTATGCTGATGATGTACAAATATATATGCCAGTTATCGTGGGAAATGCATCCGATTTGGTTAAATTATCGAGTTGCTTGGCTGCGGTGAGAAGCTGGTTATCAGAAAATTTCCTGCTACTCAATTCAGCCAAAACTGAGTTGATAGCTATAGGACCACCTAGATTCGGTCATTTGTATGACAATTTCACTCTGTCCATTGATGATTTGGTCATTCATTGCAAGGACAGAGTGAAGAATCTTGGGGTAGTGTTTGATCGGTCACTTTCATTTGACTTGCATATTAAGGAGGTGACAAAAGTAGCTTTCTTTCATCTCCGAAGGATTGCAAAGATCAGATCAATATTGTCCCTTAAAGATGCAGAGGCCCTTATTCATGCCTTTGTTACATCGAGACTGGATTATTGTAATGTTCTGTTCTCGGGCTGCCTAAGAAAAGTCTGCGAGGTCTACAGATGGTCCAGAATGCTGCAGCACGTGTTCTTACTGGATCATCTAAATACATACATATAACTCCGGTGTTGGCCTCACTTCACTGGCTCCCTGTCCAGGTTAGAGCTGATTTCAAAGTTTTGCTCTTAACGTATAAAATAGTGAATGGCCTTGCACCAGTATATCTGTCTGATCTGTTAACCTCTTATGTGCCTTCTCGGGTGCTGCGCTCTCACGGGTCAGGACTGCTGACTGTACCAAAGGTCAGGAAAAAAACAGTTGGTGAGCGAGCCTTTTCGTTTCGCGCCCCAAAGTTATGGAACAGTCTTCCAGTGGATATTAGACTGGCATGTTCAATTGGGGTATTTAAATCGAAGCTCAAGACTTATTTATTCACTGCTGCGTATGAGTCCTAAATGCTCATTTATCCTTGATCTATTTGTATAGTGTTATTTATTTTTACTGTCTCGATTTTAATTTTAATTTTTTGTACTGTTTGTATTTAATCTGTATTTTTGCTGTAAAGCACTTTGATGGAAAGTGCTCTATAAATAAATGTATTATTATTATTCGGGTCAAATTGACCCATTTCAAATTTTTAGAAGAAGAAAAAGTTTTTTCTACTTGAAAATCAATGGCCTTACCTTATTTTCTGTGATAAACATGTATCCCTGACTCAATTCAGAAAATTATTCTGGATATGACCAGTTTTTCCAAGATAAGAATGATCACATAGTGGATTTTTAACATGAATTATAATGTTATGACAAAAAACGAACACCACTTCCATTTTTTATTGTGTTCTAGTAGAGACTGATTGCATTTCCTAAAAACATATGTTATCTCAATTGTTTGAAATTGAGAGACAATATTTGTTAATAGATTCTGAAGTAAAATTTTATTTCAGAATTTTTTTTAAAACCTCAAATAAGTCCCGCGTCAATTTGACCCGAGGGATACGAGAGGGTCCCAAAAGTGAAGACAATACAAGGGTTAAACTGGATCCTGAATGTAACAGGTAGCCAGTGCAAAGAGGCCAGGATAGGGGGTAATGTGACATGACCTCCCTGTCTTTTTCAACAGCCTAGCAGCAGCATATGGACTATTTATAGACTATCTACAGATGATTTACTGAGGCTTGTAAAAAGATAATTACAGTAATCCAAACCTGACAAAAGGCATTTATGATTTTTTTCTAACACAGCGTAGGATACAACACGATTGAGTTTTGAAATTTTTCTGAAATGGAAAAAACAAGTGCAGGTTAAAGGCTTGACATGTTTGTCAAGGCTCATAGCCTGATCTAAAGTCACACCAAGATTTCTTAGGCTGGAACACACATTGGAGTTTAGTGACCCAATACTGCTAGCCACCTCAGAAACAATGCTGCCCACTGCAACAATCACAACCTCAGTTTTGTTGGCATTTAACTGAAGAAAGTAACTGGTCATCAAGTCCTTTATAGCAGACACACCATCCTGTAAAAGATTTAAATTATCAATCTAGTCAGGTTTAAAAGATAAAAACAATTGAATGTCATTTGCATAGCAGTGAAATGAAATATCTTTAAATTTACTGATAATGTGCCCAAGAGAAAGCATTTAAAAGGAGAATAAAATTGGTCCCAGAACCGAACCCTGGGGTACCCCAAATGACAAGGCAGCAAACTCAGACATATAATGGCCAACAGCCACAGAAAGATTCCTACCTAGCAAATATGAAGAAAACCAATCAAGGGCTTTCCCAAAGGTGCCCTCCCACTCTCTGAGCCTGTCTATGTATGATGTGGTAATCAACAGTATTGAAAGCTGAAAGAAAGAGAGAGGACGGATGGAGGAAAGAGGGACACAAAAAAAGAGACATATTATGCCAAAAGGAAGAAGGAGAGAGGGTACGCTGAGCTTCTGTATGTTACAGAAAAGTGTACACAGTGCGTGACTGAGAACAGGATGTGACTGTGTGTATGCTGAATGACCATAACCCGAAGGTTAGGGTCTAATGTGTAATGACTGACTCTCCGAATGTCCGTTGTGATATTTTCTTATTGCTTTTGACCTCTGTTTGACCCCGTCTTATATTATCAGTTAGTACATGTTAGAGTGTGAAAATGCAGGCCAATTACAAGTGAGCAGCACTGTGCTAAATGGTGTTGGTATTTTCCCTCTCATTAAGTCACAGCCTTCTCAGCCTGTAAACATACAGCTTTATGCTAAATGTCTTCTTCATCATGTTAATTAAATCAAGCTAGTGAATTTTAGCTAAAAGAATGTTTTGAGTACACAGAATACATTTTGATATGGGCCTTTATTATATGCCAGAATATTAGTATTTTGTTGTTGTTGAAGTGCTACAAAATCTCTTAGAGAGGAGGAAGGGGTCGATGGATTGGTGCACCGATGGTGTTTGATTGTGACATTGGATACTGCTGTGCATCCTATCAAGTTTTCTTAAGTCTTTTTCTTAAGGCTTAAGAGCCCCTATTAGGCTTTGGTGGATTGTTCCTATCTTTTAGGGAGTTAAATAGTTGAATTGTTGTTTTTATCACGAGTACTTTCGCACAGAATGGGAATATTACACGGTGATAAATCAGCGTCATCCGTTTTCAAAAGTAGGTTGATTTTTCTGAGCTTTCGCCAAGTGAATAAAGACACCAACCAATTACATTGTGATGTTTACTTACACAGACGCTGCTGGTCGAACCATACGGACGGCAAATGTAATTACTCGTTTCAACCTTGTCAAAAGCAGCGTTTACCAGAGACACTCTTTGAGTTCAGACGTTTCCCAATAAAAACCCTAGGCACATGCTACACTATTTTCCAGAGTATTTTGTTAAAAAGAAACTCAATAACTAGCTTGCAGTAGCTTAGCTTTCCCTGCTTCTGGGGGAACAGGGCTGGAGTCTCCAGAGCTAACAAAAGACACACACACACACAGGTATTGTGGTTTTACCACAAAAAATGTAAGTTCCAAGAATCAAACTTGAATTTGAAGTGATTTAAAAAAATAAAAATTCGTTACAGGTCCTGTAAACTTCAGACTTGTTAAACTCCTGCTGCACAGTTGTTTCTGCTAAGTGTTAGAGGGGGAGTGAGAGTAAAGGAATGTGAGATAGGAGGATGGAAAAAGCAGGTTGTGCAGGAGAATATGGGAATAATGAGAGATGGGAAAACAGGGCAAGAGGAGGAGGAGACTAGGAGAGCAAGATGTAGGAATTGCCCCCTAGGCACTAATCAATTTTGCCCTTATGATGGGAGCATATTTCCCCTGTGCTGTGGCTATCATCTCTCTTTGTCCCATTCTGTCTCGCATTTTCTCTCTGCCTGTCTCCAATATTTCCTCTTTGTCTTTCTTGCATTTCTGCTACATTTTCCTCCTCTCTCACTCTTCTCTGCTCCTCATCTCAAGCTACATTCATTCACATTTTCAGCCACCATTAACAACACCTATTTTTATTTCCAGAGTGTGCGTGTGAGTGCACAGGAATCTTGAGCTTGCAGGTGCACTATACCCATCTGCGCTACCACTTTTGTGTATTAACTCCTGCCAGTTCCCTGAAAGTGTCCAGCTACAACATCTTTATACACAAATAGAATTAAAAGCATGTATTAGGCCAGTAGGTGCCTTGCATTTCTTTAAACCCAAAGCCATTAGCGTTTCTTCATAGTTGCAGCCATCCGGCCCTGCAGTCATATTTTACGGGGCGTGGCCTCTTCCGCGGGTCACCCTTGAAATGTTCCATCTTACCCATCATCCTAAATCTATCTGGATCATGATGGGTCAGCTACGGCAGTCACCCAGCTGCCAGAGTAGTGTGTGTGGTGTGTGTTTGTGCATTTCAGAGAAGGCAGTGGGAAAATAGATCATTCATGGCTAAAAGCTGAGAAGAGCAAATCAGTCCTTCTGCCAGTTTCCCAGCATGCATGCATCCGTGGCTAGCAAAGAAGGAAGAGCAGGCCAACACACAGCTGAGCCAATCCTCTATTATTTTCATCCTCACTTTTATACGTTTTACTATTGTCTGTCCCACTCCCCATTACGGGTGTGCACAGCTCCGGTGGTTAATAGCATCTGTGAAGTCTACTGTACCACCAGGCACATATGGACCGATACCAGACAAATGAAAACTTTTCCATTGTTTGACTACAATTGTACAAGAGCTCTGTGCAGTTCCAATCCTTGTATTTTCAAATGAGTCGACATATCTGGCTGTGAGCATGCTGTATCTTCGTTCATTGTATCTGCAGTCAAACAAAGGCAGTTTTTAGGCACACAATACCCACTGCCTTCCAGCGTTAGCCCATTTCAATAAAGCCAAGACTGTAGCTGCCTTGTCCAAATGATTGTCTGCTATTGTCTCCCACTCTGGTAGCAAAATAAAACCCTCTTTAAAGTAATACATGTAATTCATAACATCGCACAGATGGTAAAGAAAAGGGGTTTATGTGGCAGGATATTTCTTGGGCTTGGGTAACGTTGTTAGGAAAGCAAACTACTTGTTTCAGTTTAGAAAAAGATCATTGTTTGGGTTAAAATAAATCTATTTGTCACATAATTTACGACTGAAAAAAAAAAAGAATTGTGCTTTTTTGACTTTTTTTTTCTTCCAATGTGCTTGATCGGGACTCATGGCGTCACTTGCTTTTGGCGGTTTGGGTATGGGTCATTTTTCAGTGTGCAGGGTAAAACCACTTAGGGTTACAGAAAGATTGTGGGTGTTAACGTTTAAGTGACACGAGGGACAAGAACGAGACAGGTAGGTTTAGGAAAAGATTGTGGGTGTTAGAATATTAATGTTTCAGTGACACGTGGAACAAGAATGGGACATAAAGCCTTGCCTCCTGCAAAGTCCTGTGTTGTCTCCCGACCAGCCTCCTTACGCGATTTTTAGGTCTCTTATACTACTCGCTACTAGACTGGGTAAACTGCTTCCGTTACAAATCTGAGGGGACCAATCACAAACTGGCTTATCCACCTGATGCACTATTGGCATGATGACATAATGACAACCAGCTTTTTGTTTAAATTCAACATGGCAGTCACCGAATCGCAGCAACCCGTTGATGCCGCTGACGCTGCGGTTTAAAAAGATTTCAAAGGAAAGTTTCCTCTGAAAATGGAACAGAAACTTTCCCTGAAACAATTCCTACAAAAGGAAGATATGTTTGCCTTACTACCGACCAGCTCTGGAAAGTACGTCACCCGGATCATTGGTCTGATTGGTTGAAGGATTACCGAATTGTATACAGTGATTTGAACTATGCCCGTTGATCACGCCTCTTGTGCAGTATAATACAGAGTAGACTCCCCGGACTAATGTTCAATGTTAAAGGTCCCATGACATGGGGCTTTTTGGATGCTTTTATATAGGCCTTAGTGGTCCCCTAATACTGTCTCTGAAGTCTCTTTATCGAAATTCAGCCTTGGTGCAGAATTACAGCCACTAGAGCCAGTCCTACAATGAGCTTTCCTTAGTATGTGCCATTTCTGAGTCTGAAGCTTTTGATGAGGCTTTTGAGGCCACTTTGAAAGCCATGGTTTCTCTCTCTCTCTCATGGGCGGGCCAACATTTCTGGGCAGGCTAAGCAGAGAAAGGGGAGGAAACCTTGCTCCTTACTACCTCATAAGGGGCAAGATTCCAGATTGGCCCATCTAAGCTTTCATTTTCTCAAAGGCAAAGCAGGATTTCCAGGGCTCGGTTTACACCTATCGCCATTTCTAGCCACTGTGGGGCCAAAGACAGGCTGGGGGAACTCATATTAATGTTGGAAAAACCTCATGAAGTGAAATTTTCATGCCATGGGACCTTTAAAAGATTGAGCTTGGTCTGGTGATAGCCAGACTTACTTGCTACAGTTGTCGCTCTTAATACTGTACTTCACCTTACAGCGCAGCAGTCGAGCTACTGCTCTGCCCAGTGCATCCCAAACAGACTTTCAGAATAAAGTTCATATCACTATATTACTTTTTGGAATGTCCACATATAAATCAACAAATGTTTTAAGATGTAGGGATGAGGAAGGATTGGTGGGATGAATGTGAGTTAATTGTTTCAGTTATATCTGATTGAATGGTTGTTTGCAAGTCGTATACGTGATACATATTCTGTTAATTGTTAGGGAGAAGAAGTATGCCCATCTAAGTGTATACTTCTTTTTAATTCTTTCCGGACATGCATTTATTTATGTTCAGACGCTAATAGGTGATTTTTGCGTAGGTATCTGACACTAAGAGTCCCTGAGCAAGGGTTAGGGTTAACATACGAAAACAACATAAGTAATGTAGTCTGTGTTGACTTTTGGTTTCACACAGGAAAAAAACAACAGCTTCCTGAGTGAAAGTCCTGGGGCCTATTGCACAAAACCAGGATAAGGGATTTAGCTGGGATATTCAAGTTATCCTGGATGAATTTAGCTTTGACTCGGTTGCACGAAACCAGGTTGAATTAAACCCATCCAAGTAACCATGGAGATTTATTCTTTGCGGCTAGCCTGGTCCAGAGCAGGCTAACAGCCAGGCTAAGATTGATCCTGGAGTCTCATGTGACCAATAACGTGGCCTATATACGTATATATAGTGTAGTGTACATTCATCACACCAGGAACACCACAATGCTTCTTAATCTTTTTATTTTGACGCTGTCACTTGTCAGAAGAATAAAAAAACATGAATATTGTTTAATACATATGCTCACAGCATGTATTCAAGTCACTTACTTATTTTTCTAGTTTTTGTCCCTTTCTGATTGTTCTGCATGAACAACAATTGTACAAAGAATTAGACATAGCTTATAGAGATTTGTGCATATGGTTGTAAAACATGTTCTCGCGTTGTAAATAAGGGTTTGAAATTAAACCTTGAGTCCTTAGAGCCCTAGAGTCCTCCTAGGGCTTTCTCTCTCCGTTTGATAAGAGCCGTATTATTTTCATATTCTTCACCTCCTTACTTTCCATTAGAAGCTGCTGCTCATTGGGTGAAACATATGCCGCATGCGTCGTCTCCGTCTCTGCATCAGTAAATCTGTGATCGATACCGTGGTCTATTTAAGAAAGCCGTGAACGTGCACTTATCCCAACTATCTACACCTGGCTTGAGGGGTATTAATCTTCTCAATTAATGCTTGGCAAAAAAAATATATTTCCCAAAATGTCGAACTATTCCATTGAAGCCAATATTTCTTCATCTAATGAAGCTCGGCATTAATTCTTTCAGGAAGACTTCTAAACTTCATTCACTCTCACTTCCTAAACTGATCAGATCTGATCTCAATCAGGGCATTCTTTTTTTTAGTTAAACCAACCAGAATTGGCCATGAATTCCACGAGCCAATCACAGCATGGCATACCTGCTTAAATCTATTCTTTTCTCTGATGCAGTCAGTTGTCATTTCAGGCAAAACATGCAACCCTCCCCTTTCTCCTCCGGTCATCGTCATCCACGACACTCTGGGAGATATAGATTATTAATTTATGGACTCAATCGCTAGTTTGAAGTCTTCTGCAACACAGAATGATGACTCGTTAATTTTAAAATTGGCGATAAAGCAGGGGGTGTTTTAGGACGTGGCTATGATGTAATTTCCAGTGAAAGTGTGTAAGGTAACTTGGCTCCTCCCTCACGTCTAAAATCATCGTCATGTCCGCAACCTGGATGGCTGCGCACGTAACGGCAAACTCGACGACTCATATCAGATCTCCAGAAAACCAATGGGTGACGTCACACATGCTCCGTCCATTAATATTAACAGTCTGTGGAACAAACATTTCTAGGGGGACAGTCTCAATATTTTACAATAGATTGTCATTCTCTGGAAGGGACACCTTTCATCATCCACTGGTGCATTGATGCTTCACGATCACTGGCTTGTTTACAGATGACTAGTCACTTCCAATCATATGAAGGTTTCTGTCCACTTAAATCTGTAATGGCATTTGCTGTACTGAGTGGGAAGAAGGGACAAGCATGCAGGCATTGATTTTCCAGATTTAAAAGATTCACCGGCCACAAAAAGAAAAGAAAAAAACAATTTCACTAGGTCCGTTCAGTTGGGGTGAGGAAAAAAAAAAATACCTTCATAGTATACAAAACACTGGCCTGCCTCAATTTTCTTGGAGAGTGAAAAAAACAACAACAGCCCAACCGGTTTGTTGTCTTCCAAACCCTTTCATACCCTGTCACCTGCTGCCTGTGGCCAATCAGAGAGCATCTTTGGGGTTAGTGCCAATTTGACCCAGGTGGCATCTATCTCCTCTAATTTTGGAGCTGAATGGTACTCAACTGTACTTTGAAAAAAAAAAAAAAACATGTTTAAATGTACTGTCTCAAAAGGCTAAACACACAAACATTCCCTTCTTTGGAACTGATTAACATTAGAGCAGAATATGTTCTTCTTAAAAAGAATTAGGAACATAAGGAACATACACCAATGTTCTTAGACAGAGAGGGAGGTTGTGATTTAGGAGTAGCATTTGTATCACTATGAAGAGTATGTGTATTTTACCTTGTGGGGTGAATTTGTGGAATGGTTTTAACCCTTGTGTTGTCTTCCCGGTCAACCATGCAACGTTTTGTTTTGTTTTTGTGTGAAAATTTTAAATTTGCAAAAAAAAAAAAACGTTTTGGTCATCTTTTTCAAACACTTTTGTTGCTTTTCCCGATCTTTTTTCTTTCCACTTTTTTTTCCACCGTTCTTGCCACTTTTTCTGACATTTTTGAAGCTTTTCCCAACATTTTTGTCTACTTTGTTTGACGTTCTTTTATCATTTTCTTTTTCAAATGCTATACAACTGAATGAAACAACCAAATTTAACGAAAGTAGTGAACTGATCATTTATATTACTTGTGAAGAGCATTGTATGGAACATCCACATTATTTTTTTTGACAATTTGGTTGCAAGAAACCCAAATTTCAGATATAAAAAAAATTGTTGAAAGCGGGTCAGATTTGACCTGAGGACAAGAGGAGGGTTAATAAACAAAGTCCACTTATACATCAATTCAAATACTGTAGATGTACAAAAACATGGTTTAAGATGTATAAGGATGAGGAAGGATTGGTGGGATGAATGTGAGTTAATTGTTTCAGTTATATCTGATTGAATGGTTGTTTGTGAGTCGCATACATGATAAATATTGCGTTAATTGTTAAGAGGTAGGCCCATATAAGTGTATAGTATACTCCTTTTTACTCCTTTCCGGACATGCCACATTTATTTATGTTCTTTATGATAATTTGTATATTGGTATACTGTAAGTTCACTTTATTTGTTCTTTTGATTTTATTATTATTATTATTATTATTTTTGTCCAGCAGGTCTGGGAATTAAAGTCCCCCTGCAGAAAGCCTGTACGAGCAGAAAGACTACACACAAGTAATAAAAGGCATTTCTCTTTCATCCCAAGTTCACAGCACATATAAATGTTGATCACATGAGATGATGAGAAGAAGATGAGAGGAATGTGCAGCTTCCTCTCGGCATACATGCCAATATTGACACAAGTAAATTACACATTGACCCAGACTCTAGACACAACATTTCTTACAATTGAAGAAAAATATATGAAAATGCATTTATCATCATGGTTTTTCAGTTGTTGAATTTACAGGATGTCACGGACGTGAAACACACTTTGACCCACAGCTCACAGGGATGGCAGAGAGAGGGCAGACTCAGCTATCGGCAAAGTGGGTCAGAGCAGCTGCCACGATCGCATAAATATTTAAAGAGAAGCAGCTCCAGACTGGAGCCTCTGTAACAATCAGGTTGATGCCAAGCAGTGTTAAACAATGACAGCATGTTGTACGGCTCCAACTCTCGTGCAGATGCAAAATATTCCTTCCATAACAGAGAGGAGGGGAAGAGAGTTATCCAAAGAGGGATTGAAATAAAGAAAATGAAAAAATACTGTAGATGTGGAGTGCAAAAGGGAAGGAAGTAAGTATCAATCAGATTTGAAGAGATCCCTGAAAACGTACACACAAAAACATAAGAATCTCCTATTATTTGGTGTATAAAACGTGTGTACATAATATTGATACACTTTAATTATCTAACAAGAAATGAAGCAGAGAGAACACCGGTGGATGACAGCTAGATCGGTAGAGGCCAAGAGACGAAGAATGGAAACAAACTTTGTTATTAACTCCACACAGTGAAGTGCTGACAGAGCCACGCAGACTGACAGGGTAAAGAAGAAGAAGAAGAAAAAAAGAAAGGGGGGGAACGTAGGGGAGGGAGAGACATGACTGGAGGATGGATAGAAGTAGGTCAGGAGGAGAGACGGAGAGGAGAGAGAGACATGTGGAGAGATGGATCAAGGGAAGGAAAGAGACAGCCAACGTTCAGCTGCGTCTTTTCTACCTCTCTATATCTTTTCAAATGTCTGTCTGCACATGGGTGTCACATGGTTTTTTTGTTTTTTTATGTGCGCGAGCGCAACCACACGTTGGGGCATGAGTGCTTGGGTGTCACTATGACTGACAGCTCCTAGCCAGCAGCCAAAGACTTTATAATAAACAGAACATGGATTAATTTACTCCTCTAGGCAGAGCAGTGCTGCTCACTTTGCTGTCTATTCATAAACAGGGACACACACATGCAAGTATGACACACTGCAAAAAATATCCATCTCACCAGCTTATTTGAAATGTAGCCTATCTTTATTTCATTTTTCTTCTTTATTTCTAAGAATTTTAAAGTCAAACTGAACTTGGGTTGGTAGTAGCTCATTCAGAGGGGAGTTGGGTCAGAAACTGGGCACTGCCAAGGTGCTCTTGAGCAAGGCACTGAACCCCCAACTGCTCGGGGCGCCTTTCCATGGGCACTCTGACATCGCTCCATTTAGTGCATGTATAGGTACTGAGCATGTGTGTGTAATTCAGGCCTGTGTGTAATGTGTGCAACAACAAGTAAATTGTAACTTCCCCTTGCGAGATTAACAAAGTATATATTATTATTGGTATTTTATTATTGAAAGTGGAAATGTCCTCACTTTTCATGCAAGGAAATATAAACTATGATGACGAAAAAAAGAATAAAACTTTGACGTATTAATGGAAACTGTATCTGAACTGCAGGCGTCTGGGTGGGCTTTTGCCATGACGTTTGACTGACATTTGGTGTTGCTAGGAGACACACTGTCAACTGTAGTACACTTCTAAATGAAGTGAGTCCTAGCTCTGCCTAGCCTGCAAAGAAAAAGCGGTCCCATCCACCCAGGTGCCATGGCTGTCAAAAATCTGTCCACGGTGGGGTGCTGACTTCGAGAGGCCCGTTGTCACGGCTACACCAATGCCACGGCTGAATATGGGTGAGCATGGGTGGCAGCTCTCATTCAGCCAATCAAGGCAAACAGGCCACGCTCTATTTAATGATTATCCCAGCATCTGTCCCCTATCTCTCATCTCTGTGTGAAAGGCCGACAAACACGAGCGTAAATAGACTCACAGGAGCTCAGTGAAAGCCATCCAGCCGAGCGGCGAGTCATTTCATCTCAGTTTAATCAAATCTTGTGACTGAAAGTGACTGAAAATGCTTGTGTGCATTATAAGCAGGTTGCGTGCCCTTGATTCATTATATAGTTAGTGAGCAACATGGTTAATAGAGGATGAGATTACTGCAGCAGCAATTAATGCCAGTCCAATAAAATACATGATTACCACATATGGAAGCTCAGTTGATATCCATGTGCTGAAGGGAAAGGTAATACAAAGATAGGCTGTTTTCTTTTGTGTACTTTTACTTCCAGCAACCAGAATGTGTGGGTGATAAGGTTTCCATTGTACCACATTGTTGCTGCAGCTTTGAAAGGTGTATTGATTTCATTTCCTGCATTTGTTTTGTAGAGAAGATCCCATCCTCTTGTGCACTTTTTGTTCTTTCAAAGCAACGGCAGGGTTGGTTTCTGCCTGGTCACCTGCACATTGTAAATGGTGTTCAGCTGGTACTCACACAGTGAATTCACCCTGTAGCTGATAGCACAGAGGTTTGTGAATTTGCTTGGATGCTCTCCATCTCCCTGTACTAGGATGCAGGTGATCGATAAATCAGCTGTAAATCATGTGAATGCTCCCAGACTTCCTGTGGGCATGGATGGAGGAAAAAGACAACAAGGAGTGCATTGGCTGATGATTGTAACGATAAACAGGAGAGAGGAGCGAGAGGTGCAAATGAGAAAGAAAGAAATAATATTCTTGATTTATCAGCCCAGCAGCCTTATGAATGAGGGGAAGAAAGCTGCGGGATGAATGCTCACTACTGCTTCTTGTTTGCCTTTGGTTGGGTAAAAAATGAACCGCAACATCAATAAAAATGTTAATCCGAAAAGAAAAGAACATTTTCACTTTCAATTTAACAGGCTACTTGATAAAAGAGAGAAAACAATCTGGACATCCATCTACAAAGTCCATTTATTTTTGTTTGTGATTCATTTGTAAGTATGAATTAGACTTAAACTATACCTCCCACCGTTGTTTATCACAAACACATACAGTGCAGATATCAATCATAAGTTATTTATACCTGTACGTGCTTAGAATCATATTACTAAAGGATTATAACACTGTTTTCCCACAATACAGACTTAAGTGTGTATTATTTCACCTGTTTAGAAAGCTTGAAATCTCAGCAGCTATTGAGGTAACAGAAGAGTCACTGAAGGGATCAGCGGCACCTACTCATCATCTCAGTTATTATGTGTAATGAGACAGTAAAATATTACTGAATGCATGACTGAACCCTTGATTCAATTATTTGATAATGTGTTCACCCTTGTTTCCTCGGATACAATTTTAATATATGATTGCTACTCTTTCTGTGCCTCCAGGTGAGACCGGTGCAGCCCTGTCACGCCCACAGCGCCCCCTTTCGGCCCGGACGGCCCACCACGGCCCGGCGCCTGTGAAAGGGTACCATGTCAGCCGTAGCATGTCCCAGCATTCCTCCGGTGGTGGTGGAGGAGGCTCCTGCCACTGCGCGCCTGAGGCCTGTGACGGCCCGGCCAGAGAATACTACCAGGGTCAGAGCGATGGCCACTATTACACTCAAGGAGGTCCGGCTGAGGCCCTGGCGCTGGAGAGGCACCATTCCCACTCCCACTCCCATAGCCACTCTGGAGGGGGAACCTTCCCCCGCTCCCACCCCAACCAGCACCCACCTCTCCAGTCGTTTGACTCTTGCGAAGAATGCCTGTCCACAGGCCACGGTGGGAAGATGCACCGCATTCCCCCAAACCTGATAGACCAGTTTGAGAAGCAGGTGCCCTTTCATCCTGATGGCTTCCACACACTGCAGTACCAGCGCGCCGCTAGTGGGGGTGCTGAGCCGCGCAGCGAGAGCCCCTCGCGTATCCGCCACCTGGTCAACTCTGTGCAGCGCCTCTTTGCCAAGTCCCATTCCCTGGAGGCACCAACTAAACGGGAGTACAATGGCACGAGAGGAGGCGGGGACTACCGTGGCGAGAGAGGAGGAGGTCACAGGAGTGGAGGGGAGGATGGCGGAGGCCACTATTCAGGTCACCAGCCCCGCTCTACCAGGAGGAGCAAGTCTCGAGAGCGAAGCAAGAGCGGAGACTCGAGGCACGAGTCAGGCAGGCGCCACCGCAGCAGGACGGCAGGCTGGTGGAGCTCTGACGACAACCTGGACAGCGACAGCAGCTTCCTGGTCAGTGGGGGCAGACGGGGGTATCCCAGCGGACACGAGAGCCTGGATGCAGCCATCCAGGAGCTCACCATGAAGAGGCCCAAGGAGCGTAGTGGTGGTGGTGGTGGTGGTGGTGGTGGGGGGGGGCCAGGACCTGGGGAGTGCATGGCCTGCACCACAATGGCTTTGGCTGGGAGTGAAGGAGGGGGACACCACGGGCCCCACGGCCACTCCCTGAAGAGGAGCACCTGGTCTGCCATGACAGTGAGTCAGGCCAGAGAGGTGTACCCCTCCGCCAGGGGAGGAGGCTACGAGAAAGCCCTTGTGCCCCTGGAGAATAAGCTTAAGGAAAGGACCTTCCACTACCTGCAGGTGTGTGTACGCTTGCATGTCAACCAATTATTTGTGTGTTGTACATTGGGAATAGATGTGGGTGACTTTATTTGCTGCTCAGTGCTGACCTGTCTTCTGTCTCATGCAGGCGAACCCTTAGCTCCATTTTGCATCAAACATGTCACACCTTCTTCTCTGCGTCATAACTTCAATCAAACTTGGGAGTGTGTGTTACTCTTTCCAGAGATGCATTTTAAAATAGTGCTCTTGTGACTTTAGATCATCCATGTTAATTGTCAAATTTGGACTATTGCTTCAGTTTCATATGAATCCATTTGATCGTTTGTCTATTCGTTAAGGGGAAGCGCTAGCAGCTAATACAACACGACTACATGGTGCAGATTCGCCTAACTGTAAAGAAATCTAGGCTAGAAATGGGCTTCATTTGTAGCTAACAGCTGCCTGACAACCTAACACTTCCTGTTTGCTTTACTCAAAGCATGGTGGGAACCTCAGTGCCAAAAACATGAAAACGTTTTAATCCCTAATTGAATGAAGAAAGAGTGAGAAAATGCATGAAAAATAAATTTACACTCGAAATAAATTTTAAGAGAAAGGTTGTCCCATCAGCATGATTCATATGTTCCTGGGACACTGACACTCGTCTATCTGTTCATGATGTCACACACAGGCTAAAAAACACAAACATTTTAAATAGCATAAAACTTTCTGTAAAACAAGAAGCCTGACCAACAATAGCCCAGGATTCAAAGGGTTAAATGTCCACTTAAGAGACCCCATGAACTGTGATATGTTGCTCCCAACAGTCCTTCTCCCAGTTCCAGTTACCACGATCGATCTCTGAATCCAACATATGCAACGTCCCTTTGCCCTTTCTCTCATTTTGTATGAACAGATTCCGTGAAATGAAAAGCTAATGTCTGTTACAGCGTACTTACAAAGTCAGCTGAAAGAGCACACACACACACACATACACACGCACACACACACTCACAAACCTCCAGCTGTGCTGAGGTAGAGGTGCCATGCAGGCTGTGTTTCTACGGAAACAGCAGGTAGCCACAGGAGTCCCTGGTGTTTTTCCAACTCTCATCCTTTAGACACAGCTGAGGTCTGCTGACAGAAGAGACAGAGAGAGCAGGCTTGTGTGTGTTAGTGTTTTCAAAGGACAAACACCACACAATTTGCCTCTGTGCCTTAGGCTACCATCACATTCATACCTCAGGACACATAATTAACACCCCCACTGCAGCTTTTCTCATATCTCTAGGTGTCACTTGCAGGGGTGGAGACAGTGTGTGGAGTAGCTCCTGTCCTGTGCAGATTGATCCACGGCTTGAGAGCAGACAGCTTCCTGGAGCTGCAGATATAGAGCTGCTCAGGTCTACTCCACCGGTACCATACCTCAGGACAAACAGAGGCACGGCACATGTGCCATGCTGCAAGACAAGTGCAGATGTCAAGTAGGCGTCATGCATTCAACAACTGACTTTAAAGAGGCTGTAAATATTTCCACACTAACAATGGATCACAAGTCTACTTGCAAGTGATCAATCATGGTGATGAGACCAGAGAGTATCACTGAAATCTGCAGTTTCTCTCATCGCTTCAGAGCCGTGTAGTGTCTTTCAGCTCATTGTTTTGGTTTTATAGCCCACAACTTCACTGTTCCAAAGAAAAACGGTATGCTACCTGTCCTCCAGTTAGTGGCTAGCTGATGAACATAGTGGAGCATTTAGCAGCAAAGGAGCCAGGCATTTCCCTCAGGTGTTAGTGGCAACAAAGAACAGAGTAAATATTGGACATATATTCATCAGATGGCCAGAAACACAACTCCAAATGAATTCCAGTGTTGCTCCTTATCTGCTGTTTTTTTGCACCATATCAACATACAGTATATCAATGAAATGCCATTGTTTTTTTAAATTAAATGTTAAAAATATCTGACCCCAACTGGATAAGAAACTGGACGAGGACACAAGAGATTGAAGTAAAATATTACTTGTATGTGACAGTATCCCCAGGTTTCTTAGTCTCACAACCCAAAATTAGTGTGAACTTATTTCCAATGCAGCGCAAATACAGTACCTTTCAAATCAATTTCAATGTGCCACGAATGCTCCTTTAAGTCAGAGCGAGACAGAAGTAGTCATACTCCCAAGCTCCCAACTGGCATTTTGTAACATGAACATACATGTCCATACTGGGTCATCGCTCAAATTTTTCCCACAAAAGCAAAAACAAAGCGAAGCAGCTCGAAGTGAGGGAAAAAAAAATGAGTGAATCTTCACAAGTCTGAATTACTGCGGTCAGAGTCAAAAGGGCCATGTGCAAGGTTTTCTCCCATGGTGTTATCGCCAATCACAACGTGCGGCATCAGAGCCCGGTGCTCTCCATTCCCTAAGCCTCTCCCTTCCCCTCGGCCTGTGTCTGATAGATAAGGAATGATAAAAAACTGAATATGGAGCGGGAGTGAAATGAAGACAGAAACAGCGAGGGAGAGAGAGACAAAGATAGAGGGGGGAGAGAGCAAGGTAGAGGGATGCAAAGATAGCCAAGCAAGCTTAGGGTTAGAGAAGAGATAAAGGAGGTGATGGTAGCCAATGGGCAACGCGAGACGAGGAGAGAAAAAGCAGGATGAGAAAATGAGAGAGATAGTAGAAGGCCAGGGGGATCGGGAGATTAGGCTGAATCATCTTTTAAGTGATGACCTTAAAAACACACACTCAGCTGGATGCCAAACCCTGGGGCCTGTGTGTGTGTGTGTGTGTGTGTGTGTGTGTGTGTGTGTGTGTGTGTGTGTGTGTGTGTGTGTGTGTGTGTGTGTGTGTGTGTGTGTGTGTGTGTCAGCAGCCATCTTCTTTGTTTCCAAGTAGCAGGGAATTCAAACCGTCGCAACTCTGCCGTCCTTATGTTAAGCCCGCCCACCGACTCTATACACGATGTGATTGGCCTGACCAGAATTTGTTTTTTCCAGGTCGCGAGCCAACGGAGAGTTGCTAGACCGACCTTGGCTGCAAATTACATTTTCTGCCACTAGTGTGCATCTAGATTAATAAGCTATTAAAAGCTCATTCGAACATTTAAAGTCTAGTCCACTAGAAAACAGGGGTCTCAGTTTGTCTGATTCACGTTAGGTAAGAATGCGATCCGATCCAAATACATAAAGTGAACCACTAAACAGTGAATGTACTAGCCGGCAATTTAAATTAAACATTGCACACAATTTACAGACTTAATGATTTCAATGAGAATAACTTTCAAATCCATATTTTATGACCACACATTGCTCGTCGTCTGTGTGACAACACATCATAATCTCTCTCTCATCAGGGCCCACCCTCTACTTCATACGCTGTCTTGCCAGCTGTTCATACTGTTCGCCTTCCTCTAAAATATTAGAAACACCAAAGCAACACCAGAAAACCCAAGACCACATCAATTTGATGTTGCTTCATTTTTTCTCTGATACCAGGAAATACCAGACTCTCATTCATCTGCCTTCATCCGTCTTCCTGCTCTTTTTTTCTGCATAAGTCTGTTATTTAGCTTCTCTGTTGCTTGTTTTGCCACCCTGTACATCTGTTTGACTTTCTTTCTCCGCCTCATGTCCGGTCTGTCTGCCTACATTTTGTCTGTCTGTCTGTCTGTCTGTCTGGCTTGTCTGCTCGCCTTTCGTGCATTGGTTTCTTTGGTCTCTGTCTGTCGGCTTACGCTGTTTCTGCTTCTCTGTGTCAGTGTTTCTCCAGCTGTCAGAGTTTCTCTTTTTCTGTAAGTCCCTTGTCTCTTTCTCAAACATCATTTCCTGTGTGCGTGTGTGTGCGCTTATTGTGTGCATGAGCATGCTTAAGCTTTATGTGTGGATGTGTTGACAGGGTGCACGTGTGCCGTGCCTGTTTGTCTGATTAATCACTCTCCTTCGGTCTAAGGTGTGAAATATTTTTCACTGATGAAATTTATTTCCACTTTGAAAAACAAATATTGGGAAGTCGCTGCCAACAGTACGGTGATAACATCTTCAATATCTCAAAACTAATTCATTCACACTGTAATCAATTGCTTTTCCCTTAACAGTTGGTATAGAAGAAGAATGCCTACTTACCTTTAATCCACTTTAACAGTGTTTAATCCATTTACAGATAATCTTACTAAAACCGTTTGACCCTGTATATACTCTACATGGTTGTACACTTAGACTCTGTATGTTGCTCTATGACTATGTAAACGGTCGTGTGACTGTGATTGTGTCTCAGGTCCCTTCAGAAGACTGGGGAGGTGGCTATGGTGGTGCAACAGACATCGGAGGGGAGATTCCATGCCGTCGTATGCGGAGCGGCAGCTACATCAAGGCCATGGGTGATGATGACAGTGCTGACTCAGACACCAGCCCAAAAGCATCGCCTAAGTCCACCCTAATCGCCCAGAGGGAAGCTTTTAGACGATCTATCAGCATGGATCAAAGGTCAAATGTCACAAATGGGGTGTTTCTATAAATGTTGAAAGGCCCTCCAGCTGAGCATGCTGCTTTGTACAAAATATTGTTAATACCCACTCCAGATTGCCACTTTCTGGCCTTTATCATGTTCAGGTAGCTGTAGTTAGATATCTGTTTGCTCCATTTGAAAGCTGACATTTTGCCATGGAATGTCTTTAATATCCTTTCAAAAGGGTGTTAAGGCCCATGGGTTCAAACAAGGGGTAAGCAGTATAGACAAAAATGATCGCAGTACATTACAAAACAAATCAAACACATGTTTACCACTTTAATTAACATCTATACATTGGGTTTTATTAGAAATGAAAACCTGAATTTTAACACAAAAACCCAGGAGTATACATTTTTAAGTTCTAAAAAAAGTGACACTCCAAGGATTTAGTATTGCACTAATAATATATATAAAGTTCAGGGACTTTAAAAGCACTGGAGCCTACGTATCCCATACAGCAACTCAATAGCATTTTTTATTCAATCCTCCCTGCTTTGTAAATCTGTCTTGCAAACACATTGGCCCAATCCCAAAGTGAGCCCTGAGGAATAAAGACTCACAGACTTAATCGATCTCAGGTGCTAAGTGAGCGAGTGTGTGAGGCCACATGGGCTCAGATAGGTATAAATGGGATTGGGACAGCGCTTCACGAGATCACGTTATCTTGGTCGCCGTTTAATAACAAAGATGTAGCAGACACTTGCAGGTTTGGGAATTTTCATTTTAAGTTTGTTGCTTTCTACACAGCCAAGGCCCAGGAGACGGCTGGCTGATTTAAAAAAAAAAAAAAAATCAAATTCTTGTTTTACAAGCTGTACAACAGGTTTGTTCCGTCTCCACGGTAAACGTCACAACACTTTGAACTGTGGGTAATTCGCTTTGGTGAAGTCTGTATCGATGCAAACTCACGTAAAGGGCTCGGTAAGTGTGAACTCAAATCCTCACGTCCTTTGAAATTCGACATTGAGACAACAGTAAGCCTGTACAAATTTTGCGAGAACGCGCACCAAAGTCCGTGAGTCTGTAAGTCCGGACTTTGGGGATTGGGACGATTGAGTGTGTAATGCAAACCTTACGTCTGGCCTTGACACCCCACACAGGTGTTTTCAGTCAATTTGGCTCTCTTCCCAGGACGGTGTGGGTGTGTATAGACTGAAGGATTGACATCTTACTGAGTCTCTGTTTAGCTCTGTTGCACCTAATAGGGCAGGATAAACAGAAGCTTTATCATTCTTTTTTTAAGTTCTGGCCCACCTTCAACCTGAGGCCTTATCAGCCAGAATTCATTGAAATCATTTTCACCGTTTTATTTATTTATATATTTATATATATATATATATACACACACACACACACACACACAATGAACAAAACTATAAAAGCAACACTTGTTTTTGCTCCCATTTTTATGAAAGATCTAAGACTTCTTGTATGTAAAAGGCTTATTTCTCTCAAATATCGTTCACAAAGCTGTCTAAATCTGTGTATATGAGCACTTGTCCTTTGCCGAGATAATCCATCCACCTCACAGGTGTGACATATCAAGATGATGATTAGACAGCATGATTATTGCACAGGTGTGTTAGGCTGGCCACCCTAAAATGTGCAGTTTTAGTAAAAAAAAAAAAATAGCTGGATATTGGCAGAACCTGGGACACGCCGTCGTACACACTGATCCAGAGCATCTCAAACATGCTCACTGGGTGACATGCCCGGTGAGTATGCTGGCCATATAACAACTGGGATGTTTCAGCTTCCAGGAATTGTGTATAGATCCTTGCAACATGGGAACATGAGGTGATGGTCGTGGATGAATGGCAACAATGGGCCTCTGGATGTCATCACGGTATCTCTGTGCATTCAAAATGCCATCAATAAAATGCACCTGTGTTCGTCCATAACATACGCCTGCCTGTACCATAACTCCACCGCCACCATGGGCCACTCAATTCACAACGTTGACATAAGCAAACCCCTCACCCACACAACGACATACACGCTGTCTTCCATCTGCCCTGTACAGTGAAAACAGGGATTAATCTGTGAAGAGAACACCTCTCCAAAGTGCCAGACGCCATCAATTATGAGCATTTGTCCACTTAAGTCGGTTACGATCACAAACTGCAGTTAAGTCGAGACCTCGATGACGACGAGCATTCAGAGGAGTATCCCTGAGATGATTTCTGACAGTTTGTGCAGAAATTCTTTGGTTATGCAAACCGATTGTTGCAGCAGTTGTTTGGGTGGCTGGTCTCAGACGATCTTGGAGATGAAGACGCTGGATGTGGAGGTCCTGGGCTTGTGTGGTAACATGTGGTCTGTGGTTGTGAGGCCGTTTATATGTACTGCCAAATTCTCTGAAACACCTTTTGGAGACGGTTTACGGTAGAGAAATGAACATTTAGTTCACGGGCAACAGCTCTGGTGGACATTCCTGCGGTCAACATGCCATTTGCACGCACGCTCAAAACTTGCAACATCTCTTGCATTGTGCTGTGTATTAAAACCGCACATTTTAGTGTGGCCTTTTATTGTGGCCAGCCTACCGCACACCTGTGCAATAATCATGCTGTCGAATCAGCATTTTGATATGACACACCAGTGAAATGGATGGATTTTCTTGGCAAAGGAGAAGTTTTTTTCTTAGGATGATGTTGCTTCTTTTTTGTGCCGTTTTGTCTTTGTGATTTGTCTCAACCCTCCCAGCCTTGTAAATTTGTGTTGTTACACATTCAGTGTGAAATGCAAACTAGAGTTCAGATACCGAGCCCGAACTTGACCCGATCAGCGGACCGCGTCGGGCCAATATTTCCCAACTATCTTCAGGCCAGGCCGGGTTCTTGATCAAGCATTTGTGTGTTGTTGTTTTTTAAATAATTACTTTATTAGCCCAATTAGGTGGGGAGAAAGCCATGCCTCTCCAGCTTCTCCCGTAGCTCTGGGTAAGCTATATGTCCTGCACTGACTTGAGTGTGAGGTAAACTGAGCTAAATCGTGTCTCCCCCATCGGTAGCACTGGCTTCGATAATTGCGCAACCAGGCCAGATTGTTCCAGATATCTCACGAGTCCTTCAGCAGCAGATTTGGTGTCTCCTATATCCGGCGTCTTGACGGCCAGTGCATCAGCATGCAGACTGTGGCGAAGGACAGTATTAATTATGTGATTGAGACATGAAGTCTCCTATATGGTTCCAGGGCTTTGATCATGTTAATGCCTTGATCTGTTACCACACAGGTTTTTTTTGTACGTTTCTTCATTTGGGTCCATTTGCGATCAATTCCATCGCAGTTTACAAGCTTCGTCCTTGTTGCATTATTCATTAAGATAATTCTAAACAGATTTCTGTAGTTCAAACAACTCAGAATTGTAGTTGAGAACGTCAGTTATAACAGCCCAAGTATTAAAAAAAAAACGGTGGGTTTAAATCAGGCTCAGACTCATAATTACAGTTAATGTGTCGGGCCAGGCTCGGGTATGGTCGGGCTTGATTTTTATTTTTTTTATTTTTTTGGGCCTGATCTAAGCTTTAACGCAAACCACACATCTGAAGTCTTTAAGCTGGGTTAATAAGACTTTATAATGTTAGTGCCTCTTTAAGATATTCCTGATTGTCTGCAAATCACAGTATTTTAGGATGAGGATTTGGTCACAATATAATATGTATAGACAATAATTGATAATACTGAATTGTGGCGGTACTGATTCCAGTGGATTTGGAAGACGCCTGAGAACCAGTTCCCAACCACATAATACAAAAAATATATACATGGACATATACATCTCACAAGGGCCTTCACAATGAAAAAATGACTCTTCAATATTAAACAAATGTCATTAATGATAAGCAAAGGTGTATAAAAGACTTCAATGAAAATAAAACCAATGAAGCAATCGAAAACTCTTGCAGAAATGTTCAAGCTAGGTTTCAGAATGCTGAAAAATCACCCACTATCAGAAAAGCAAAGAAGTCTCAAAAATACCTAAAGACCAGAGTTTCTGGCTGACAGCAGCTGAAATAAGGTCTACATTAAGTCAAGGAGCCCCAGGTGTGCAATCCCCCCCCCAGGTGTTGTCAGACCCTGATTGGCCAAGAGGGGAAATGCATAAAGCTGCTCTCAATTCTTATTTAGGAGCCCAGTCCCCACACCCTGCAACCTGCAAGGTGGTCTGAATAAGCCTCTAATCAACTCAAGAACATTCAGACAAAATATATAAATAATAAGGGAAAATGACACCAAGTACCAAAGAATGAGAGACTGCTACAGAATTATTGCCCAACACTAGTGCAAACCTTTTTTTTTTAAATTATGTTAGCACAGTTAATTTAGCTGTATTAAAAAAGAAATAGAAAAGTAGTATTCATGTCCTTATTGTGTATCCAGTAGTGGATAACTTCATATAGGCTCCTTTGCAACTAAATTTACTAAAAATATTTCAAATAAGATTAACAAATGGTAGTAATATAATGCATTGGAGTCACTTCTTTTCTGTCTTGTTTGGTTTTTGTCTTTGTAATTAGTCTCAATGTCACTGTAATTCAAGGCCCCATATTGATTATTGGCCCCTTGATTTCTAGAGTATATTTAATGAGTGAATACATATATGGGAATGCAGCATTACAGCACTCAAAATGACTCCAGCTGGCATAGTCATAGCGCATGACTCAGTGAAATGTTAAATAAATATGAGAATTGTACAGCCCAATTATATTAATCTGTCGTTATACACTGTGGTTGTTAGACATCATTAATGCTGATTATGTGTATATTATTTATTTAATTTAGGTACTCGTGTAAGCAGTGTACAGACTCCTACCCCAACAGCCGAACTACACCCAAAACCCAAACTCGCTCTCGTAGTTACACCCGCTCTCTGACCAGCTCACAGGTAACACACAACGTGGTTTATTTGTGTGAAAATATGTATTTGTAAAGGTTTAGGGGGGGTGGAATTTAAGTTGAAGTTGACTATTAGCAATATGTCTCCCTCATGTTCCCTCTCGTCCTTCAGCTGGGAGACACCTTAAATCGTCAGTTTGAGGCGGTGTGTGAGACCATGTTCGGCGAAGTGGAGTCTCAAGCCGTTGAGGCCTTGGACCTTCCAGGTGTTTTCCGCACTCGCAGCCACAGCTACGTCCGCGCCATCCAGGCCGGCTGTTCCCAGGACGACGACTGCCTCTCTGTCTTCTCCATGTCGGGCCCCCAGGGAAGCATCAAGGCTGGGGCCGGTGAGTGTGTGCATGTGTGTGGCGTGGCGTACCAACAAATACAAGTCTGTGGCGTCTGGATGTGTGTGAGAAGAATGTGGTTGTTTTTCATGTGGTGGAAACCTGGTGGGGGACGCAGTAGGACAGTCAGTGTGAGATGGAATTTTGTGACAGCTTGCGTCTGCTTCTCTCACACATTGCACAGCTGCGTGCAATATGTGTATCCATTTTTAATGTTTAACCTTTTTTCTTCTCTATTCCTTCAAACTCTGTGATCTCACTTTTCCACCCAATCATTCTGCAGCACTTTCCTTGTGTCTGTGCATATGCGTGCATGCTATATGTATAGACTTGTGTGTATGTTATTGTGCATGCTCTTTTATCTGTCAATTCTGTATCTCATCTATCCCATCACCCTCCCCAGTGTGATCTCAGGTTTCTCGGGCTCATTATGATGATAGCTTAGCGTCTCCAGCTGCTGCTTTCTCTTTGTCTATCTGTCTTCCATTTGTCTCTTCCCGTTGTAGTCTCACTCTTTTGCCTTCCCACTATGCATCACTCTATATTTGAAATGTGTTTTTTGTGCATTTTGTGTTGATCTCTGATCATTTTTTGCAGTCATGCTCTTAGTCCAGCCTAATTGTGTGTGTGTGTGTGTGTGTGTGTGTGTGTGTGTGTGTGTGTGTGTGTGTGTGTGTGTGTGTGTCACCTTGTAAGACACAACTGTCTCAGCTTAACCAGCCAATCCCCCCCCCCGATATTTATTAATGTGCAGTACACAGACACATACACCCACATACATGCATGCTCCCATACTGCAGCTTAGAGCTTCATGTTCAGGATCTTTGTAAACTGTGACAAGCTGGTTGGTGTTGAAGATGCTTAGAAAGAAATGCATTAAAGTGTGATCCTTTTATTCACTGAAAATAAAATGTGCGCATGCATGCATATAGGTACGTTTGTACGAAGCTGTGAGGGAGGAGAAAGATACAGAATCTGCCTCTCTCATTTTAATACCTCTCTCAGGAAATTGCTTTATCTTCCTAAGAAACAGAGTTAGCAAGTTGGCTCAAGGGAAGAGGTTTTCTTTTGTCACATCAGTCAAGTCTGTCTTCTTCCACCACATCGCTCCCTACCTTTAACTAAAGATTAATAATAGCTGATTTTTGGGTGAAAAGTAATAGCTTTTGAGTTGCATTTATGACTCTCTATGTCACATCTTGGATTGGCATTATTATTTAATGATTTTTGTTGTTTTCTCTCTTTTTCTCTTTATTGGTTTACCCCCATTTGATGTCAACAAATCTCCCTCTTTTCACTTTTTGTCATTCCTTTCACCTTCTCCTTCCAGTCTGTCCCTTTTGTAAGTACCCCCCTCCCCTGTGGACATTTTCTAACAGCCCACTATGCCTCTGTCTTCCTTTCTCTCGCTCTTCTGATACTTCAGTCTTTCCTTATCGTAAAGGTGCTCCTCCCCCACTTCCACCTCGCATGTCCAAGTCTTCACTCTCGGTGCGAGCCCAGAGCAGCACCGAGTCCACCCAGGACGCCTACTTCCAGAGCAGCGGGCAGTTGACCTCAAGCGCAGGCCCCGGGCGGTCCAAGCTGCACAGCAACTCCGTGGACCTGGGCAGCTCTGACGGCCCCTCGGGTCGCTCTTCCAGAGGAGGCTACTACACCGCCACAGGCCCTGGACGTTCCCAGCAGCACAGTAATTCAGCAGAGAGCCTTGATGGGGTCAGGGGTTCGCGGGAGCTGGTGCCCTACGGAGTGGGTCCGGGATTTGGAGTGAAGCCCAAACACAGCAGCTCGGCTGACAGTCTGCTGGAAGGGCCACCAAGGCCGGCCCGGGAGAGGGACGGCAGGGTCGGGGGCAGCCTGGGGAAGTCAGTCTCTCTGCCTCAGAACAGCATAGTGCTGTGTAAAGCTGGGGGGCAGGACGAAGGGCGTGGTGGGAGAAAGTGGAGGCCATCCATAGCTGTCCAGGTGAGAAAGGACTACATAAGGCTGCAACTAACTAGTACAGTCATGGCATCTTTTAATCTACAAATGTCAGAAAACAGATAAAAATGTCCATCAGAAGTCTTCAAACTGCTTGATTGGTGTTAACAAAGTCCTCAATTGGATCAATTGACTAATCATTTCAGCATTAATCAAAGTACAATCCCAATTACACAAGGTACATGCTGAAGGAACAGTTTGACATTTGGGGAATCGAGTAATTTGCTCTCTTGAATCAAGAGTTAGATGAGAAGATCCATACCGCTCTCCGTGATGATTGGTGTTGATCTTCTCATCTAAGCCCCATTAACAAATGATGGAAGATTCCAAATGTCTAACTATTCCTTCCCTTCCAGTTGTGTATGGTGTCTTTAGGGTCAGCAAAAACCTCTGACTGTGGTGCTCTGTGGCTTCTTCTGTTCCAGGTGGACAGCTCAGAGACTCTGTCAGATTCGGACGCAGAAGGCAAAGCTCTTACAGAAGTCCACTCTATAGGAGTCCAAGTGGAAGATGACAAAAGGTAATGGAAACACAACTAGAAATCAAAGCACGGAAGGAAGTGTTCGTCTTTGAAACCTCTTACCAACTTGAAGTGTGTTTATTTTGCCTGACATTTAACGTGCCCTAATTATAGACACAATCTTGCAAACTGTGCATTTGTTAATTTGCTTACTTTTCTTTGCCCCAAAATATGTGGCTTCATCAAGAGCTTTCCGTCTTTGCACAGTAATTTATGTGAATAATTGTAATATTTAATTTGAAAAAGCCTTCCAACTCCTGGGCATCCAACAGTGCAGCCACCTATGGTTGATTTCTAGGCTGGATCCTATTATTTCATTTAACATTTCATCAGACATCACAGCTTGAACTCAGTAACACTTTGTTCCAAGAATATCTTGTTTTTCAACTGTAACCATGACTACTGGAAATCATACACTCGACATGACTTTCACACATGATGCAGCCCTTATCCTAATTATATCCAGCAGCGTTTTACGAGTCAGATTCACACGCGTACATGCGAGCACTTGCGACATCGCATATCTACGAACCCCCAAATAGTATGTGATCATGTTAACAATGTTCCCAACCTCCTACAACCATCGAAGAGGACAGTGTGACGTTGTGGGGGGACAGAAGTGCGAGAATTGAAAATCTGAGTCACACCTCATGAGACAGCAAAGCGGGATGAGGGGCGGTGGGGTCTAAACTTATAACAGCGTAAACACTCATCACTGAGTCCAATGACATGACATTTGCACACGGGTGCGTCATATGCCAGAGGATTTAGCAGGGCTTATCACAACCGAGTGAGTAGTAGTGACTGCAGTGACAGCATGGCTATCTTGCTCCAATAGGAATGTGCAATCATTAGAAGAAAAAAACTGACTTGAGTAATGCTTCTGCATGCGATACTCTGTGTGACTGGATGGCCGTGGGCCTGCTGTGACTCCCTGTGTGGCAGGCGGGCCCGTTTCAAGCGCTCCAACAGCGTGACCGCAAGCGTGCAGGCCGACCTGGACCCCGAGGGCTTCCCCGGGCTCAGCATCGCTGTGCCAACGCAGGACAAGAGTCTCCAATTCGGCTGTTCCTTCCAAAGGCACTCGTCAGAGCCGGAGTCAGCTAGCCAGTTCGCAGATTGCCACCGCACCGTCCACACACAGGGACAATGGGCCTACAGAGAGGTAAGACTGCTGTGATACGATGGGCAAATCCTTTTGTACTGTACCTTATTATTCATTAGTCAGTGGTTCCTTGTTGATGTAGGTGTTAGAAGAAGATCAGCAGATACCTTATGGTGAGATGAATTGCCACTAGACGTAGACATGAGGATTGAGGATGAGTTGTGCCAATTCAGGCTGTTCTCATGAACCATTCGTACGTATAGCTCTGAAAAGTAATGCACTGGAATTAGTGTGTATTCCACATGGCTTTCAAACATGGAAGCGGAGTTTGTGTCCCGTAGAAGTTAAGGGGGAAAAAACAAGAGCCCGCTAAGACCGCTAAACTTAACTATAGTGTGACCTGTCGTCAAGTGAAAGGCTGGCGCTCACTGTAATTTTGTAGGATATCATACGAATTGGCGTGCATATGTTTTATCCCAAATACCATGGGTCCAACAGTTGTTTCCTATGTTAAACCAGGACTTTCTCCAGAGTGGCTATACCACTGAGGCCTGCCCAGCAGACCCACGGCCCCACCAGCACCCACACCTGCCTCCGCGTTCCCACTCCCCTCTGCCCATCACCTCTGAGAGAGCTTGGGCGGGGACGCCCTCCCTGGAGGGCCCACGTAGCCTGCCCGACTCAGGCCGAGCCTCGCCCTGCATGAGAGACGGAGAGTTCTTCTTACGCCTCCTGCAGACAGAGGTGGAGAGGATGGAGGGCTGGTGCCAGAACATGGAGAGAGAGGCAGAGGAGAATGAACTGCCAGAGGAGAGTGAGTTTGGGAGAAGGATCAAAAGGATCAGAGGAAAGGATAAACGATGAATGACTCTTGCATTTCTAAAAGCTACTTGTGTGCTCTTTCCTCTCTAGTTCTCGAGCTGATACGAAACGCAGTTGGCAGTGCCCAGATGCTCATGTCTCAGAAAGTCCAGCAGTTCTTCCGCCTCTGCCAACAAAGTGTGGTGAGTGTGTGTGTGTGTGTGTGTGTGTGTGTGTGTGTGTGTGTGTGTGTGTGTGTGTGTGTACATAGGGTGCATGAGATTCACTGTCGCTAAAGGCAAAATTACCCTGACCGCAAAAACACTGCTGCAAAAAAAAGGTCATGTGGAAGTTTGTTTGTCGGTCTCTCTTTCACAAATTCTTATATATCGCTTTGTCACCCATCATATGTTATGTCCTGTCTCCCCAACACAGGACCCATCAGCGTACCCGCAGCCCACCTCTCAGGACCTGGCAGGCTTCTGGGACCTGCTCCAGCTCAACATAGAGGATGTCAGGGTGAAGTTTCAGGACCTCCAGAGGCTCAAGGACTCTGGTTGGAGGCTCCCACCTGAAAAGAAGGTGAGAGGCCCAGGGGTCCAAACAGCCATGGTTTCCCTACAGCACTCCCCAGATCTAAGATGGCAATGTGCAGAAGAGTAGCGCAGATGGCCGTGCCCTCCACGCCTTTGCAGGCTGTGAAAATACAAAACACCAAGAGGAACTGAGCTGAGCTGCCCACAACATGGTGGAGTCTTAAAAATGCATAGCGGTTTTTGTTTTTTTTAGCATTTATTGCAGCTGGTCAGACAGAAGAAAGTACTTGTCTGTTACATTATGGTCTATAAAGGTTAGGCTACTCACTGATCAACTACATTATTCTTGATAAACTAACAATTGTTTCTCTTTTCTTCTTTTTCTTTTTACATCACCTTTTGTTAACTTTTTTTCTTCTCCCATTTCATTTCCTTTAATTCACCTGATGCATGCTGGTGATGCTTTTTTCTTATTTTTTTTGTCATGTCTCGGCCCGTGATTGTTCCTTACTTGAATTGTACCCTTTTGTGTGTGATTCTTCTCTTTGGTTTGTCATTCTGTTTGTTCCTCCCAATATCTCTTTTTTTTTTTTGCATGGGATCCCTTTTGTACAACCATACAAAACCATTTTTTTCCCCACCCGACACGATAAATCCGTTTTCATCTTATATATATGCGTATCACCATTGCCGGGCTAGGAGGATAAGAAGCTTCCTCCTCCCTTACCAAAGAAGCCAGCAGGAGGGGTGAGTGGCAGCCTCAGGGCCGATAGTGTCGGGATGGGGCGCTGGAGGTGGGTCGGGGGGCCTGGTGGTGCCTCGCATTGGTGGACATACCCTACCCATCAGGGAGAAGTCCCTGGACCTCGGGGACCGTCAGAGGACAGAAACGAGGAGGAGGCTGCTGCAGACCAAGCGCACCGCCTCCTTCAGGCAGAACTCAGCCACAGAGAGCGCAGACAGCATCGAGATCTACATCCCAGAAGCCCAGACTCGACTCTGAACTCAAGGCTGAGGTGTGTCCCACCCACCTCCTCACTCGACCTCAGCCCTGCGAAGCTGACCTGCACACACCATGCTCAGTCTTTCTCTGAGCCCAGTTTTGGATCTTCTGTAGGTCATCGCTGTTTCTCCACTACCCTCCCTTCAGCATCTCCATCACTTCACTTACTGCAAATTCACTTTTTCTTGACAGCAATGACAGCCATTTTAGTGTCTTGAAATATGGACATTTTACTGACACAGAGGCCTAGATCTGAAATGGTAGCTAGCAGATATGAGTTATAGACTTTTTTTTTTTAAGTATTCAGAATTTCTTTTTGGCTGACAAACAAGACAACAGTCCACTTTTCTAACAGTAGTCAGCGGAGGTTCACGCAGTAGTAGCATGCCTGTGCGTGTTTACCCAGCACTTCTTCATCACTGAAAATAAAGGGCTTAACGGGCATAAAACCTCTGTGGATACAAGGAGATGACAGAATATCACTACGGTTCCCCTGTTGCCATCTCCTGAATGCCATTTGCAACAGAAGCAACTACGATATAGCCGCACTCTTCACTGATGCTACCAGTACGGATGAATAAACATTGATTCATTTCTCACCATCAGTTTAAATGCCCTTAAAGTCAGATGGTTGGCAATCCCCAAAGAACATTCTCCAAGCATAGTCAGTCAACTAAAAGCTGGCACTTTCACTTTTCACCCAGGTGCCATCTGTCCACCCAGGCACCCAGTCAAAGAATATGAGAACTTTTTTTCCTGTCTCTTTCCCTTATTCCTCATGTCCCAGTATCCATCGACTACCCTCAGCATTCAGCAGTGAGGCTGTCTGAATGTGCAAGTGCTATTTGTACATAGTGTGCACACTCATATTTGCACAAAACAGAGCCGTTTTGCTTTTTATGTAGTCTCTGAAATTTCAAGTGTTAAGAGTTGGAGTTGCTGGGGAATTTTTCGGGGAATATATATTGGTGGCATTTTCAGGACTTTACTGAAAAGGCCCCCATTTCACTGTGAGACTATACCACCACCAAGTGGTCAAATGAGGACCCAAACCAACAATAGTGGTCTGTGGAGAGTTCTTTCCACCTCAGTCAGGAATCAACAGACACCCTGATGAAACAGCCACGAAAGAAGATCAGTTTCTTTATTCCAGTTCTTTCCCTTCTCTTCTCTAGAAATATTTAGAGCGGACTTTCCCAATGATATGTTTGCATACGTGCGAAGTAGTGCAAAGGGGGGGAGAACTGCCAAAGTCTTCAGCCGAATCCACTCGCCTAACTTGAAGTACAATCCTCTGTTTCACGCAGCGGTGATGAAAGGAGGAAGTGATTTATCTGAATCGAAAGGAAACAAAATGGTTAACGTAGCTCCCTCAACAGCCCATCCAAAGAGTCACAGAAGAGAGGAAACCATCTGTTATGAAATGATAGAAAAGAAGCAACATGATAGTGTTTGGTAATTGCGCTGAGATTAGGTAACACTACTTATGAATGGAATTATGTGTTCCGTTCCCTTCCTCTTTATTTATTTCTTGAAATCATACTATATGGTGTTTCCACGGAACAAAGTAGCATGATTTTAAAAGCTTCGAAGGGGTCTTGCTTATTTATTTATTTATTTATTTATTTATTTATATCCGAACAGATGATATCCAAACTAATTAATTTGTACGGATGGTGCCCATAGGCTTGTACGCGTGTGTGAATGTGAAGGGCTGTGTGTGATGAAGCCCATTGAAAAGTCCAAATCAGCAATTTTAAAGACATAATAACACAAAATATAAGAATCTCTTAGCATGACCTGATTTTTTAAATTTTTTTTTGGTTTTTTTTCTAACCGTTGGATGGAATGTGTTGGAAAAATGTGATATTTTAATGGGAGATGTATATTTTATAATGTAATCTACGTTTCTAGATTAGTAGAGACTATTAAGTACAGTATATGTACAAAAACAGCATATATCAAATGTGAACTACTACAGTATTATTATGATAGATTATAGCATTGTGTGAAACTACAGCTGTGTGGCATATCCAGACTCAGTACATGTGAAAAAGAGTTTCAAATGATTATAATCTGCAGTTCTTTGTGAGTGCTGGGTCAGGTTCACAGGGTATAACTGGCAAGGGTGTTAATTGCCAAGTAAGATCCTCCTTAGGCCTATATATCTGTCTGTGGTTCTAACAACATATACTGCTGTATCCCCTCCCTGTATTCCCCCTTTAGAACCAACTACATGTGCCTAACCAGCTATATGTGGAGGTTTCCTTCTAACACAGTTTACAGTATATATATATATATATATAGAGAGAGAGAGAGAGAGAAAGATATGTAAATAGAAAAGTATAAAAATCTGCAAAGAATATTGTTAAAGCAAATGTTTTTATTGTGATGACACGCCACCCTTTGTCTCCCTCACTTTCACTTGCAATACACACATAAGACTGGCAGATTTTGTTGATGTTAATACTGCATGTTTTATGTCAACCTCCTTTGGGGGGGGAAAAAAAAAGAAAATAAGCAGAATCTCATTTTTGACTGATAAAAGCTAAGCAAATTTTGTAGCTTATAAACCTTTTTGTGATTGAAAACAAACGACAGGATTTTACAATGCCTCTATTTCAACGAGTCATGTCTTTGTACAAAGATGATATCCTTGGAGGACAATGATACTGGCAACCTTTGAAACAGCAATCGATAATTTGATTTGAATCTGAACAGATGAATTTTAATAACCTCCATGTAAAACAAGCTGCCCTGGCGATGAAAAGAAAGAAGGGCTGAGAATCAGACTTCATGTTTAATTCATTTGCAGCAGTGTGGGTTGCAGAGCAGCCTTTTATTCCCCTCACCCTTCTCCTCTGGTACCCTCAGACTCTACAACATCTCAGTTTGACACAGCCCTCATCAAACAAAGCACAAATACCTGCTTTTATACTGTTACTCCACTGTGAAGGCCTCTTGACTCCACCCTCACAATCCTCGAACCTACACGCAGAGGGATGGCAAGGTCTTTCCATTACGAGTCAGCCTTGAAGGACACCAGAAATCAAAGAGGCTTTGTTGGGTATTTATCCACCGTAGCAACTATTCCTACTTCTTCAATTATTGCTAACTTTCTCCATTTGATCAAACTTTGAGATGTTAAACAGCCACCCTGCCTTGAAACAGGTCCATTACATCCACATTTTTGCTGGTTTGATTTTCATACTTTTTGTTCAGTATTTCATCCATCCGTCCTATATATCTTTACGGAATAAATACAAAAGCCTCAGCTAGAAATAGCACCTGGGTGTATACTTGTGCAAACATGATCTGAGCACTCACCAACACACCAGACAGACTACTACAAGAACCCTTTTCACCTCTTTCTAGAAGGGCAAATACGCCACGCTGAAAGCCAGACGGACAAGTCAACTCAGAGTACCTCAGTTTCTAGCAGCGGTGTCTCCAACCCCGACCCAGGCCTCTGTCCTCAGGGGATTCTCTAACACCACATAACCGACGGATCCTGATAATACAGGACCACATCAGTCCCGCAGGAATATTGTCCATATTCTCTGAATGAAAGGGGAAATCATTTGAGCTGTCTCTTGTAGCCATTTTCTGAGATTGGAGAGCAGAATCACAGGCAGTGAAAGCAGTGGTGGTTAAGGCAAAAGCTCAATTGTAGCCAATGCGTGTTGGCTGTATACTGTGCATCTGCAAAGGAAAAAAAATAAATAAATAACATGGAGCAGGAGGGATGCTGTAGCAGCAGATTTGAGTTTTAGTTATGCAGGAATTTCTGACAGGCAGAGCTGCTCCGGAGGAGAAAGCTACGTCACTGATTGAGTTCACCTTCAGTGGGAGAAGCCAAGGACCTATTTTTATTTTTTTGGTCTGGCTAAGTAACCAGAGCTATTAGCTGGGACTTATTGTTCCATTACTCCGTGCAATAATAAAAACAGACCCGCTGTCAAAAAAATGGCTAAAATGACCATGTCTTATTCTGTTGATGCATTTTTTTTCCAATGAGCAGCCGCGATCCATGTGTTTCAGCAGCCCGCGCTACCGAGCGGAGGGTCTGGCTAGTCCGCACAGCATTCTGGGATTGGAGAAAAACATGCTCTGGTTTATTGGCATTTCTTTAAACCAATCATAATCGTCCGCTAAGCTCCGCACGGAGCTGCTGTAATATAGTCTTGCGAGAAAACTCAGATTGGACAGATAGTCTAGCTAGCTGTCTGGATTTACCCTGCAGAGATCTGAGCAGACAACAGTCTTGGAACATTAATGATATAGACTAGGTTAGCATTAGAAGCAACTTAATATACCTCTGATACAGCGTGAGGAAACGATGCAGTAAATACGGTACATTCGTCGTCACCTGTCAACGTCTTGTGCATAGGTAGGACATTTCAATCCACTGTAGGAATGGCGTACTCCACCACTAACTACTCCATAGAAAACATATTACACGATGTAAATACATTCTATAGCCACTGCTGAACAGAAGCCAGCCACAATCAGTATCAAAGACGGGATCTGGTTTCATAAAAAATAGATTACTTATTTATACTGCGACCAAACTTCCTTAAAACCGTATTTTTTGGCTCTCCTCTCCCAGGCTTCACTTCCCTCTGTCTCCAGAGCAGCTCGAACCCCTGTAGATACTTAACTGAAACTCCAATGTGCCTTTAGCACTGAGATGTGTGTGTGTGTGTGTGTGTGTGTGTGTGTGTGTGTGTGTGTGTGTGTGTGTGTGTGTGTGTGTGACACTGTAATGTTGCTTTACAGTATACACACAGGTAACCATGTGGGTCGGAGACAAGTGAGCAATTACTGTGTAATTAACAAAACAAATAATAATACCCTGCCACTCTCACGTTTACAAAAATGTTAATACCTGTTGCCAATGGACATTGCTATTCTCAATATTACATAATTGTTCTTACAATATTATTATTAGTATGATTATTGCCATCAGTCTCATTATTATAAACGGTGTTGTCGATTTTAGCTATGGGTAGACATTGTTCTGTATTCAAAGGCGAGTCGTGTGTACAATAACAACAACAGAAAAAAAAGTGAACTCTACGATGACAAGTCTTAAATCGCTGCTACTAAAGAGATGGAGTAGAAGTAAAGCAAACTGACAATTTCTCTGGGAAGACATTTTTCCCTTGGATCAACGATGGACACTCCAATGAGGAGAGATCGTCACAAGAGGAAGTTGGGAACACATGGACTGAATGGAAGATTGAAACATTGGACCTTATTTCTCCATGTTCCACTGTCAACTCTATGTTCTGCCAGAGGAAAACAACATGGACATTAAACTGATAGTCTCTCCACTCTCTGTATTCTACTCTATAATGTAGCAAAAACTAAATAGTCCCTCGGTGTCTACTCTCTCCACTTCTCCTCCTCTTTCATGTTTCTCACTGAACACTATGAGTTTTAATCAAACGGGTTTGATACAGCAAGCTTTTCTGTCTTTAAGCTCAGCTTTATCTTGAGTTCTCTTGTTTTATACACGTTGGATTCAGTGCCAAGACAGCATATTGTACATAAAAACATGAAATGCTTTTGGTTTTTTTTGTTTTCTCCAATAAAAACAATTGACCGGAGAATATAGCAATAGCGATGCCGTAAGACATGAACTTTATTTCACAATGCCACCGGTGGATACACAAGATGCATGAGAACAGCACAGTGACGGGGAGATGCGGTCCCGTTATGTGCTGGACGGCAGTGAAGGGCGATGCACAGTGAAGCGTAAATCATGGTTCTATTTGTTGTGTTGTTCTCATTTTGTACATACAAATTTATTTATTGATCTTGTATGTTTTATGGGTCTACATGTGTCAAAAGGAGCACGTCTGAGAGCGCTGCAGTCCAGAGAGAAGGCACACTGTGACGTGGTTTACCCCAACACAGAATGTAACACTGTCAACGTTGTCAAAACATTTTCTAATAGCTAATATTATTACTATTAATATGATTATTATAAAGCTATTTTAGCGAGTTAAAGAAGGGGTGCTGTGTCTCCTTTGTCTTTTTTTGTGTTGATTTCTGACTCTATTGAATGTTTTAGGCACTGAATTCTTAAGTCAGTCAAATCTGTCTTAAACGCCTAAAAAACATAAATATCAAGTATTTCTCTGTTATATGGAATATCCATGACTAAATAAGCAACAATCCAAGTCGCTGTTACTGGTTATTATTTATAAAGAGTTTAACTAACTATCAAGAACAGTTGACAGTGGCCTGGCAGTATAAGCAAACAAGCCAATAACCAAGTTTTGATTGAAATGTTGCTAATTTCTGATTGGTCCCCGTAGTACTGGACATGTGACATCACCTTTTCCTGACCAAGCCACATCCACTTCAAACCATAGACTGGATACAGTCTATGCTTCAAACCAGTGAGTAAAGGAAGGGCTTTAAAGCAAAAGCCCTTTCCCATTTTGGGGAGTTATGGGCCTAACTATTTCCTGGTTCTAAGCAGTTGCCAGGCAACCAGTGGAGACTCCAGGGAGATACTATGCCTGGCCCAGACAGCACATAACCCCCATAAAATCAAAGTGTTGTTTTTACACTTCAGGTTTTGTAAAAAATTAAGTATAACTTGTGAAAATATGAGCTGTATTTTGGATAGAGCCAGGCTAGCCGTGTCTTTATGCTAAGCATTTAGCGGTATCAATCTTCTCGTCCAACTCTTAAAATGCTGAATTTTTTTACTTTAATGGAAATGTGTTTATGCAAGATGCTATTGCTAATAGTAACCAGCTAATTGACAACTGTGCTTGAGAGGAAAACATTTCAATTTTTTTTAATTTCCATGTTTTAAAGTCTTTCCTAAGGTAGTTGCATTAACTCAGCCTATTAATAATAATTTGATGCTGAACGCAAGACTAAATGACTAGTAGTACATTTTTTGCAGTGCAGACCCACATGGGCAGCATCCATTTAAAATGCAAAGTAGAGGTCAAAGAAGTATTTTTCCAAAAAGAATTTCCATTTTCTTTTCTTGTCGCCCCTCTCTCTCTCTCTCTATGCCTGTTGGAATTTGCAATGCAAATGGAAAGCAGAACACACACATCTATTAAGGTAGGTTAAAAGAGAGGACAGAGAACAATTTAGCATTGGCATTCTGAGACAAATGCACAGTCCCTGTGGGTATACTCTTCCCAGTCACGGCTACACTCAGACAGACACGGTGAGAGGGTATTTTTGTCCATTCCACACGATAGTTGTTTTAAAGAACTGCACAGATATAGCTTGCTACTACTGAATATAAAGTGTTCCGCTGAGATTTAAGAACATGCATCATTAGCCTCAGGGTAAAAGCAGCAGGTTACCACTAATGGTCAGGAGATAGTCAGATCTAAAAGTGTGAGAGGTGAATGACCGATGCAATCCTCAGGCACTTAAAAAGGAGTTGCTGAAAATAAAAGTGTCGCAAAGAACATCCAAACAGTCATCCACAAGTACCCATTTCATCTTGTTCCCAATCGTGACAATACTACATAGTACAAAAAGCCCTCAAGGTCTAAATATCTTATCCGAGAGACTACAGAAACTCAGCTTTAAAAAAGGAGGTAATTGTGTCTGAGCACAACACAGAGAGGCAAGGAACAAGTTCCTGAAGTGATGAGACCTAAAGGATGCTTAAAGCGCCATTAGACACACAAGAGTAACACAACCTTGTTTCTTGACCTTGCTTCAAGGGATTCCAATGTTTTTAAAACCTTACAGTCTAAGAGCACTACAAGAAAATGTTAATAAAATGGACCATGAACAACAGTATTTTAATATATCTTGAAAGATTACCCCAAGTTCTGAGCTTTTCCCGGAGCTTCTTCAGAATAACATGAACCTTTAAGATCACTTATATACTGTACAACAGCATTCATCAGAAAAGTTAAATCACCTTTTATTCAGCCACTTTCAAAGCCCACAGTACTAAAACAAAAATAAAAGTGTTCATTTTCAAACAGCAATTAAAGAGCTGACAAGCTGCCAGGAAAGCATGACATGCTGAACAGAAGATTCCTCTTCTCATTTATACCCATTCATTAAAAAAAAAAACACACATTTAAGAGACAGTGACTCATTAAATCTCTACACCCCAGAGTACATAGGAATCATTAAAATAGTTCCATTCTTTCAATTTTGTAAAAATACTAATCCATTACACATGTGCTGTTCCTTTAACCATAGTACCTTTGTTTCCCCATTATCCCACAAACATAATGACAACCTGAGATGAACACATTCTCAAATGTTCAACCTTGTAGAGGGTGAACACTTCTGGGGTTTAAGGCTCACTTGATGCCATCCAGCTGGAGTGTCCAGGCCTGCCCCGGGGAATAGGGCAGCTCAGGCAGAAGGACAGTAAGACCAGCATTGGGGTAGACTGGGGACCAGCGTAAGGGATGTGGATTCCCCAACAAGGTCACCTGGACAAGGGACAAAAAATCAATTTATTTTTTTATTTATTTATTTTTTTTTATGTTTCATGTATGAGGAATCATCCCAACATCTTTTCTGTAAATTAGATAACGCTGGTTGCAAACATTCATGCTGTGGACAGTGAGTGATAATAAAACCTACACATATTTCTGTATTTAAGGCCACAGGTCACATCTTTCTGTCAAGGCTTTACTGAGTTGTAATAATCTGTAAAACAACAACATTGTTAGTCCAGTTACCTTAGTGCTTGCTGATGTTATGGGTCCCAATAGTTGCAATGTCAGCTTGGGGGGTTTGGTTGTCATGATGGCATAGACAGCAGTCCCTTTAGATGTATACCTAGAAAAAGTGGAGACAATAATTGCATCAACGATCTCAATTTCAGAGCATCCAGTAGCTAAGTGGTTAAAAAGCATACCACATAACCGCAACATCCTTTCTTGTTATTCCCCTCTCTTTCCCTGCATGTATCTGTATCTTTACTACCACTATAAAAAGGTAAAATACCATTAAATATTTTCTTTTTTTTAAAATCAATTATACCTATTTCATACCACCTACCAGGGTTGGGCTAGGGTTGCCTGATCAGGGTTCAACCCTCCTTTATGGAAATTCAAACTAAGCCAGTCTACATGGGACTAGTCTCACTTTGCCAGACCCTCCAAAGCGGGTCTGGCAACTCCACATAGCATTCAGGGATGGGAGGACAATGTGCTCTCTGGTTTAATGCCATGTCTTTAAACTAATCAGAATCTTCATGTTTGGCGCTAAACTCCGCACAGAGCCGCTGCAAAATAGCTGTGCGAAAGAAAACTCAGATTGGACAGATAGTCTAGCTAGCTGTCTGGATTCACCCTGCAGAGATCTGAGGAGCGGTTAACCATAGTCTTCATTAATCCGCCAAATTTAAAATCCCAACACAAGGACGGAAACAGAAATTACATGCATCCGGTGGACTTTCCTGCAGCACCAGAGCAATCCCGGAAGTGGAACGAGAAGGATAAAGACTAACATGAGTATAACCCTGGTCATGACAATTAATCAATGCATAACAATTACTTTAAGTGCCAGAAATGGGCGGGGCATTCATGTCAAATTCAGTGAACAGGACAGCTATCATCACATACTCAGTCAGTCCACCTGTATACCAGCAGAACTACTGTTCTGTAGCTGCTCGAATCTGTCATTGTACAGAGGGATAAATAAAGCTAACTACATGACTGTTTCGCAGTGATTTCATTCTAAAGCACAAATAAATCACCATCAAACATTTCTCAGATGATTGTTGTGCAGAGTGATATCTTTTCCTCTGCATATTAATTGCAGCAGCTGGACAAGCAGCTGTTTATTCAAATTGTGCGGCATAGGCGGTGACGTGTGGCAACTGCCCCACTGTCAACCAATCACATAATTTATCCTACCCCATCCCATGATTCTTTATTCACATTGAAATTGACCCTAGTCTACTCTGGTCAAACCCACCTCGCTACCTGGGTTGCAAAGTCGAGTAGATCAAGGAGGATTACCCCATTCACACACACACACACACAGTCGACCTGGGTATAACCCTGATTGAGCCATCAGTGTGAAAGGGCCATTAGTGATTGGACCACTTGAACGTGGTCTATGCAAATGTTATTTTGCAATTAAATGCATTGCAAATCAAATTAAAAACTGAGTCTGTAAACACTACTTTCAGTCCACTTCTGTCCTCTAAACAACGTGCCGTTATTTTCATTAGAAATAACTGAAACTACAAGACTTCACAGACTTGGGATTCGGCTCTCCCTCTGCTTCTTACCAGACTGGTACAGTGGTGTTCTCGTACTGGACCCTCCAGGGTTTAGAAGCGTAGATAGCCTCCCCGTTGATCTCGAGCCAGGCTCCAACACCCCGGAGTCTCTCCTCAAACACTGCGGGTATCATCCCATCAGGTGTGGGACCCACATTCAGAAGATAGTTACCTCCCAGAGCCACAGTGCGAACCAGATCCTGTTACAGAAGCAGGAGGAGGAGGACAAGCAGTCAGTCACTGGAAAGAGACACCTCGTCGATCAATTTAATTCTTGTAAGCACTGAAAAATAAAATGACTGACACATCAAGTGCCTCACTTTGGAGCATTATTCTCTTGACAATGATGGCAAAATCAAGGAACGCATGACTGCAACAGGCAATTATGGATCAGCAAATTGACGGATAAAAAAAAAAAAAAAAAAGCAACACTTCCCTCATCATATTAGATTTGATTTATTCCTGTGGGAATGTTGCCTTCTATGACAGATTTATCTTAGCAATTAACACACCCACAAGTCACAATTAACAGAAATGTGTTCATTACAGATGTACACAAAAGCAGAAACAATCTGTATTCTACATGTTTGAGAGCCATGTCCAAAAGCGGAACCTGTCTAGCTATCATTACAGATTTGGTAATCAAATTATACTACCACATATCCTCACCTCAACGATAGTGGGCAAGTTCATCAGTTCACTCATCTTCATGTTTCGCCGGTAACCCCAGGAAAACGTGTCCACAGATGTGCACTTCTCCCATTTGTGCTTGGGCAGCTGGCCTGGAGTATATTTGTCTTCACAGTTATAGTAGCCACCATGTTTACAGGCACAGCCACTTCCCCATCTGTCATTGGTCACAATGGTATCCTACATGGAAGATAAGGAGGGTACATACTGAAACAATAGTTGTGTCTATGTACAGCATTTCTACACAGTTAACAGTATTGCGTCCTTGTTATAAAAAAATACTTACTTTGACAGGACTGTCATTGTAGAGCCATGCCAGGAATTGGGTGGAGTTCCAGTAGGTGTCAGGCGCTTCCCAGTCCCCATCAGACCAGATCACCTCAGGTCTGTACCTGCAAATCAAAAGGAAGGCAAAGGTTCAAACACACTGCCATAAAGTTGTATTGACATGTGATTGTAGCTCATATAAGCACACGTCAATATGACCAATATAAACACGCTTGTATTGCAATCACCCAATGGCCTGATTTAAGTGTTACTGACCTTACAACCATGTTATAAAGCTCTGGGAGAAGTTTATTCAACACAAACTCTTGTGTTTTGAATCCATTCTTCTTGTCAATCAGGTAGAGAGGGTGGAACCACTCATACAAAGAGTTGTAGAGTCCATAGTGCAATGACCTAAATGAGGAATTTAAAAACGTTAGGATCTGTCAATGACCACAATCAGAAACCATAAAACAAATTAACACTAGGGAACGCCATATATATCAAGTAGAGCCCAACAGCAGGCCGATATTATTGGCCGATATTACACGATTAGGGTTTTCACGATCTATCGGTATCAGCATTTATAATGGCCAATTAAAAAAAAAAAAAAGATTCTGATAAAAAAATATTGAAAAAAATATTAAAAAATAGACAGTCAACACTGTTTTGAGTGTTGGCATTGTATAGGCTGTCCACCAGAGGGCGCTCTACAACTCTGGTGTCCCTGCTGGCAACACACAGATTTATTTTTTTGTTATTGTTTTTGTTCAAAGGACTAAGTTTCATATCTTAAGTTTGTATTTTTATACATTTTATTTATCAAAACTTTAATATATTTTGATGTTCCAGTGTTCTGTTGACAATAAAACATTATTTTAGTGAAAACTCAAATAAGTACAAATAACTAATGTTAGGTTACGGTTTATGTTTTGTTACGCACTTTTTTTTTTATATATATATATATATATATATATATATATATATATATATATATATATATATATATATATATATATATATATATATATATATATATATATATCGGATTTTAAATAACCAAACATTTGTATCTGCCTTAAAAATCCTTTCTCGGTCGGGCTCTAATCTCAACAACATGATAAATGCAAAAGCTACAAAATTCAGCACACAATATTTAAGTTGTTTAATTGTATTTCAAGTGTTGGGCATTTCTCTATATCTAGAGGAGGATGCACCAATCCAACTTTTTTTATGGTCTCTAAATATATTTGACCCAAGCAGTGGTTAGGGGGTGAAGTGTGAGTAGCAACTTGGGAAGCCCCTTTAGACGTGACTGCAAACTAACATCAAGTCTTGTGCAAAAGTCAGGTTGATAATACAACACACACACACACACACACACACACACACACACACACGACAGCAGCGGTTAAAATGTCCTCAACAGGACATGTTGTACCACACTCTTGTCATTCACTCATGACATTTGATGGCCCACCTGTTGCGCACTGCATCCCCCAGGTCTCCCACTAGGTCCCTGTGAGGACCAGTATTAACTGAATTCCAGTTCCAGGAGTTTGGAGATTCCCAGTTAGTAAATCCCTCGTGGTGTTTGGCAGTAAGGACAACATATCTGCAATGAGGGACACGTTAACATTCCGTACATGTAGCACTGTATTCGGTAAAAGAGCAGCATGCAGGTGTCCGATACCGGAAGTGAAGCTTTTGTTACCAGATGCCCTTACATTTAGGCTAATGTTAGCTAAAGAAATACACTCACTTTGCACCAGAAGCCTTGAAAATGTCCGCCCAGTCCTCCGGGTTGAAGAACTCAGCTTGAAACTGGGGAGCAAACTCCGGGTAGCTGAATCCAGGCGGGTAGTTCTTTGACATGTAGCTCACACACTTCTGGTCCGGAGGCTGTTGGCCCTGCCAGTGCCACCAAAACCACTCGCTACCAAACCCGGGGACAGAAAACACACCCCAGTGGACAAAAATCCCCACCTTGGCCTCGTCGTACCATGGAGGCAGGGGTCTGGCGTCCAAACTCGTCCAGTCCGCAGTGTAGCGAGCCGCCGTTTGACAAACTAAAGCAGCGACGAGGACAGACACGGATAGCATGATCACAAGTTAGCCTAACGTTACCTGCTCACTCCTCTTCACTGTGCGCACAGCTTGCTACTAGGAAACTAGCTAGCTAAGTTAGACAGTTTAGCGCCGATATGTTTTCACAGAGTGGTTTTACTTTTTTTGTCGCCATAGACTTATTTTTACAGTGTGTATGGTTATGACTCCCACTACAGGTGTTATAAAGCCATATACTGTTATGGTAGCTATTCCCCATCATATGACTGTAGCTAGCTAATCACATGCATTATCACATGACGAGACAGTCTGTTTTTTTTATTACAACTTTATTTAACTACATGGTAACGTATTCACATGTATAAACTATACAGTGGTAGGAGTCCTAAATTAATGTATTTAAACAATCCAACAAGATTCTGGATAGACGGTGATATGAGAAAATCACTAACTTACAGTACAACATTGTACAGCTATGTCGATAGTTCTATTAGCCTAATTAAAGAAAAGCGCTCAGTGAGCAACGCTCCCATTTTCTGTGGAATGAATAGGACGTTATCTTTGTAAGGTGTCCAGTTCGTTAGTAACGTTATCATGCCGGGTCATTCTCGTTGCTGCACACAGGGTCCGCGGAGGTCTCCAGCTGTTCTTTGCTGTTGCACAGAGCCTGGATCTGCACCACCGTAGCATCGTTGTTAGCTTCCACCACTCTCTCCGTCGTCCTCTCACCGCTGTCACCGACGAGGCGTTTTCTCCCACATGACCCCCGCTGACTCGAGGTTTTCTGCTCATCACAACATTCCCTGTAAACTCGAGACACCGCAGTCTTTGAAAAGCCCAACCGGTTCGCTGTTTCCGAGATGCTGCAGCCGGCGCGCCGGGCTCCCACTATCATACCCCGCTCAAACTCACTTAAATCTCGCGACTTCTCCATGTGTCACCGAGTCCAACAGAGACTGTAAGGGGCACCGCAGATACTCGCTTTCTGCTAAAAACCTAAACTGTCTCACAATGGAACCACAGACAGTTAAATAAATGGACCAAGAGATCCCGTTGTTCTGGACGGAGACCAGTGAAGGATATTAGCAAAGACAGTTAAAGAAGCTGTGCCAGGAGAAATCTCAATCATTAGGCTCGTTCGAGATGAGCCAGGTCTGCGCAGAACCGATCACCAGCGATCGGCGCCCGTTGCATGCCGGTTAGATTTGTGTCCGACTTGATCCCGACTTGCTCTGACGTCATGCACACGTGGGCAACGGAAATCTCACGAGAGCAAGGCGGCCGCAGTTCTGAGACGCAGGTAGCGCCGTTGCTTTTCACCGACTGCAAGCAAGAGCCAGGCGGACCCAGAGCATGCTGGGAAACGCCGGCCTCTCAGCTGATTTAACAGCTGATTGGTTTACAACATGATGACGTTTGATATAAACTTTTTATTGTTTTTTTAATCGGAGGGATTTTAGTTGCTATTTGTCTGATTTAAAGACTTATTCTGTCCAGAACACACGTTGTGTGGCTGATAGTGATGTTAAGAAGTCAGAGAGACTAAATCTGTTCAGAACACTGATCATCAACAGTCTGTTTTTAATTAAAATCAGCAACAGATCGCATGTAGAACATTCTGATAGCTAATCTGTCATAATTAA